>CAWUFW010008667.1:600000-861984 GCA_963921515.1 Calotriton arnoldi
TCCAGTCTGACGCCTGGGGTTAATTCTAAGGTAAGGAATCTATAACTAACAGTCTCTTTCAGATATGTTTAGTTAGTACATTAGCAATAGCTTTCTATTGTGCAAGTTTGTATTCCTTAACAGGTCATTTTTCTCTTTGGTGTAAAAAGGGTTGGTGTGTTGCACTGGCACAATCCATGTGTTGTGTTTACTATTCCTTCTCCTGGTGTTGTCTGCGGTCTCAGGGTTGCAAACAACTACTACTTCTGGGTCGCCACTGCACTGAGTGGCCTGATAGTAAACCAGTGTCTTCATTCACTCATCTGTGACTCTTCAATATTATGCTGGTTTTATCACCGGGACTTGGTGTTTCTTCCTGTATTTCTAAAGGATGAGCCCATGTAAGTAGGCGTCCTGAAGATCCACTGCCCACATCTGGTTATTATCCCATAAGCCTGCCCGTACCGGAGTCAAAGTCAGCATTGTACATGTTTTGCCTGGTGAGAAACTAGTCTAGATCGTAAACCCACAATAAGGGGTAGCCCTCCATATTTCCTAATACAGAAGAATGGGAGTCCTATCCACACCTTCCTTTCATGAGGCAAAACTGACTTAATTGCCACCAAACAAGGAGCCCCTCTGCCTCATGCATATGATCTTAGGATGCCGACAGGCACAGAGGCAGCCTGGATAGTGCTTGCTGTATTAGCTGTACAGTGTAAAGGCAGTTTAACTTTAACAAGAAAATAACGCTGGTTTTAATTAAACGTGCAGAGTTAATATGCAACTTTAACAAAAACAATGTACCTAGAATGCATACAATTGTAGGCTATTTGTACTCACTTACTAGGCCTTAAAAATTTATTAAAGCAATGCTGCTTGAAAACAACCTTGAATAGAAAATGCTAAACACGCATAAAAAGTTTGATTCTTGACCTCTCCATGAACATATTTTTTTCATAATTAATAAGCTGCTTATATTGTTTCAAGAAATTCCATAAAATGTTTCTACTTACACAAAGGACATTGTTTACACATGTTTAATGTTGTCATTCAATAGAGCAATGAAGAGTTCATTCATAGAAAATCAGAGTATAAAATGTGGACTTGACTTTCTAACCTACTTGTTTTTTCCCCTTCAATGATGATACTGCAAAATGTTTTCTTTTCATTAATATAGATGTTTCGACTTCTTCATGAACTATTGTCTAAAAATTTGATATTAGAACGTTAAATATGTAGAGTAGCTGTGGGAAAGTAAGCCTGGATGAGACAAACTCCACGAGAAACTGTAGTTGTTATAAAATAATTGCAAATGCAACATTGCTGTCTGAGGACTTCTGTATTCGTGTGAGAAGATGAGAAGTGATCCTGTTCCCAGGGCATATCGGATGCTGATTGGCTGGTGGGAGACAAGAAGAGCAACATGTTGCAAAAACGTTGTGAAACGTGTAATCTATACTAGAGCGTTTTCCTAGAGTAGGTTAACGCAGACACTTTTCCAGAGAACCTTTTTGCCCATTCCACTTTCCATACTTTCTCCATTTTACCCAGACCCAGACTTTACATTGCTTTGAGACTCAACTGAGTTTCTCGAACTACTCTTTATGAGACGTTCTTTTTTCAATATTTTTGATCTATCTGTGCTGTTTCAATGCTGAAGCTTTATGCTTTTCTCTCACTCTCGGACTACAACTATTTGTGGGTTCTGACTAACTCCATTTTCCCCCGATTCTTAGAATAGGGATTCTTTCCTTTATGGAACAAGCTTTTGATGCATTTATTATATGATTTCATTAGCCAATATTGATGTTATGTGTCTGTCATTTATTGACTCTTGAGATTAATATGAATTAACTTGTGATTTGCAATAAAGATGATCTACTAAAAGATTTGATTAATAAAATCCTTTAAACTTACATCAACTCTCTTTATTGAATACAATTACATTAATGATTGTGATATTAATTTAATTTATAGGATGAATTGCTTTCTTCTAATCTAAAACAACAGCAACGATCTAATCAACCAGAAGCAGAATACTCACAGAGCGGGAATTAGCCCGTTGGATGGTAAACCTTGATGTCTTAAATTTGTGAACCGATTCCCGCTCCGACAACAGTATAGCTGTTGTTCCCGCAGAGACGACCCCCGTAACTATGGTTAGGTGTGACCCGTGGTGCTAGTGGGGGGTAAGCCCTACCCCACGGGTGTGGAGTGGGTCTCCTGAGATTGTGCCCCAGAGAGTTACAATTCCAGAAGGAAGTCACTGTAACTTCTAAGCCTTGGACGATGCTTTGGAATAAAATTGTTCGTTCCCCTGAAGTCTATCTTTGAGCCTCTTGAGAAATCCACTTTAGGTTTTGTCATCTGGCTGAAGCCTTTCCTTAGGATGACCGGTCAATCTCCCACCCCCAACTCCAGGGATCAGTATTCTGCCCTCAGAATCGCCTCTGCCCTGTAGGTAAGCATCCCTTTGATGTCTTCCCAAAGCCCTGCTGAAAATTCTCTGCTCTGTCGAAAGCCTCATTAGCATTCCCCCTCAAAAGAATCCTGTGCTGTTTGCTGCACCCTTCAGAGATCACTATTGTGCTTTAATCACTGACAGAAATAACTGTTCTGTCTGATGCAACCACAGAATTCTGTCCTCTAGCTGATGTATTTCAGAACCTGAACTAAGCCCTTAGCATACCAAAGCTCAATGCTCTATCAATAAACTCTGGGGTGCTAATGGCAGTGCTCAAGCACCATAAACCATATGTGGTGTGCCCGCAGTACCTCAGTGGTGTGTGTCGATCACCCCACAGAGGTCTGCACTTTGCCCTCAGTACTACTTGGAAGGTCGTACTCTTCAGTGTCTTATCTTTTAGCGACAAAGAGGGACACCTACACTTTGAAGCATGGTCCAGAGACCTGTTATCTACCTGAAGCACTACCTAGTGATCTGTGTTGGTTCAGGAAGCCTTCAGAAGGCTGTGCTTTGAATGAAAACCTTCCAAAAGTGTGTGCTCTGCCTCAAGAGTTTTATTTTCTGACTGAAGCCCAGCTCAGAAGATCTATTGTCAACTTGAAACGATTACTCCCTCAGAAGCCATCTGTATTCTTCCTGCTGTACCACTCAGACGTTCCTCTCCTGAGGTCCCGCATAGAGCTATGTACTCTGCCTGAACACCAGCCAAGAGTCAAACCTGTTTCCTGCTGCTTACATGCTGAGCATGTGTGCTGCCCGCCTGAGCGTCTTTACCGGGATTGCAATTTATGACTCGTAGGTGGCACTCAGACCATCAATTCTGAGGCCTGGTGCATTGCCCTTTCTGTTTGTCTCCACTCAATAGCACCATCTCACTCATGATGGGCCTCTGATGTTCTCTGCTTTCTCTTACTGCCGCTGGAATCAACTTTTGCTTTTCCTGGGCGTCTGGGCCTGGAGATACTTAACCTGGGACTAAACTCCGTATTGCTGCTGAGTCCTTTCAGCAGTACTGATAGCGAGGAGGCAAGACAACAGATTGGCCAAGCTAGCAGTCTAGTGCCACTCTTGACACATGCATGCAGAACGCCTCGTGTGCTGCGGTGGAGTGCGATACAGAAAACAGTGGACCTGACGGACACAAAGGATAGAACAAATCAATTAGACTATCCTGATTCTATATTTAATGGATGTAAAATAAGAGGGAGAGAACATAAAAATATAAAACAACATTTCACAAAACGCACTATTATTCTAAAACATTAAATTCAATTAATATTATTGCTTCACAATATTCATCTACTATTTACGCAAAATAGTCGCTCCAGGAACCATAACAAATGTGCTCAAGAAAAAGTGTTGGTGCATGAAATATATAGGAAGGAAAGGGAAAGACCCATAAAATTTACAAACTTATTTCAAAATAACCAGCTTGCAAATCATTTTATGCAATAGAAATATGTGTCCACTCAAAAGAGGTCATTGTGTTGAATCATCATTCCCTCTCTGTGGCCAAATTAAACAATCCAGGCAGTTCAAAAAATGTCATACTCAAGAGGGGTGTAAAAGGAAGTGGGGCTACTGACGCAGGCACCGGAGCCCTGGTTGATGATATACTGGCCCACAGTCAGTAGCAGGGTTGGAGCGGATGTTGGTGAAGTTGGGCTTAGTAAGACTGGCAAGATCCACTGGAGCAGGGCCTTGAACAGGTCTCGGATACGTTTAGTGGCCATGACGTTGTCTACGGCACCAATATTTTGTCTTCTGTGAACCAGTCTCCTCAAGAAAGTAGGAAACCTGGGAGCAAAAGGATATGTGGGCTTCATTGATAGAACTGGTGCACGACTCATAAGCACATCTTTCATCAACATGTGCCACCCTCCCTCTAAAATTCTCCAGCTCGCCTCACAATTTGGTCCTCCCCTGCCAGATAATTCCAGTGTCCCTGCAGGACGTACACAAGAAGTGTCTGTAAGCAGATACATGCCGGTTCCTTCTTGAAGGTGGTAAATGCAAGTATCTGGCTGCAGGACGGAGTGAATTCCAGAACGGAGGGGCAAAACCAGAGAAAGATTTGGAGAGAGAGCTTTGAATTCTACCACTTGGAGTCTGGAGGCAGATATCCTTCCTGAAGGGTGCACGTCCAGCACTAAATAAGTTTATCCAGCCTGACAGGTAGCTGGAATTATTTATATGGTCTGCTTAGGAACACATCCAGTAGTTAAAAAAAAATACAGAAGACCCATAAACTCCTTGTTGAACCAGGTCCAGACGTTTTACTCAACAACAGTGTTCCAACGAGGCATCATTCAGAACAGCAGAAGTTCCAGTGGTATATTAAACGCACCACAAGCAACAATAAATGAAGACTACAAGCCATGCAAACAAATGTTTGACAATATTAAATCAAACTTAAAGTGAGTGCTCAGTACAAATAGAGATGAACACACGGTGTATACGTTGATAGACAACACAAAATAGCCCAGATGTGTATAAACAGGGAAAACAGCCAAAGACTGATACATGAATTGCAGAGTATCTGAGGCAAAGACTCCAGGCAGCGGTGCAATTTGCAAAACAGGCAGGCAGTGTAGGTACACCTGCCTTCCAGGGGCAGCCATGATAGAAGGCGTAAAGCTAGTATACTGTGTTCATACCAATGGGTGCCAGTTACCAACTTTGCAGGCACTCTCAGGGCAGGCTCTAAGGGAGCTAGTCTGATAGATGGAAGGCCAATGAATAAGGAAGGGCCGTAGTAAAGTCTGGATAAAACCAGTGGCTGACCTACTTATCTGAAGTCCTGCTTTGCATTGATGTATTTCATGTTACCGAGGAGGCACAGGTTGAAGATGTGCACCCTTTATTATTATTACTATAACATTTTGTAAAGAGCATGGCTACCCAACAGGGTTTCCTAGCGCTAGGTAAAACCAAAGACAATACAGAGAAAGTTAGTAATGTCAGGTCTGCAAGAGTTTCCAAAATGCAGAAAGAGATTTACAAGATCTCATGGAGGCAGGTAAGGAGTTCCACAATTTGGGACCCAGATAAGAGAAAGACCCATCACCTTGTCGGACCTTCCTAAATCTAGGAACTCCTGAAAAATGGAGATTACTTGAACAAAGATGCCGACTGGGACAAAAGGGTGCCAACAAAGATCTAAGATAAGAGTGCACAAGAGTTCCACAAAGCTTGGTGCATATAGCATAATGCTTTTAAATTGGACTTGCAAGCTAATCAGGAGCCAATGGAGGTTTTGCAGAAGATTAGTGGTTGGAAAATGTTTAAGAAGATGGAAAAGTAACTGGGCAGCTGAATTCTGCACTACCTGTAGGTAGTTAAGTAAAGCCTTCGAAGCCTCTCTGTAGAGAATATTACCATAGTCCAGCCTAGAGACGATTAACGCCTGAACTACTGTCCTTTCTGCAGAGGCAGGGAGCAGCCAAATAATTTTCCTTATCCTCCTCAGGACACCAAAACAAGTGGAGGCTACCTTGGTGATTTGATGATTCATTAGGAATTCATCATCCAGCCAAAACCCCAGGTTTGTAACTATTGAAAAGGGGATGAGGCAGACGGCAGAACATCAAGCTAGTAATGAGAACCCAAGAGATATGGTTGATTACCCACTAACAAAATTTCACATTTATTCCCATTTAGTTTAAGGGAATTGCTATTCATCCAGGTTGCCACCTTCATAAGACAGAAATTAAGGGTATCAGAACTGCGATCCTCACTGGGAAAAAGGGAGTCAATAATTTGGGTGTCATCCGCATAAGAAAACAGAGTGAGACCCCAATCTTCCAATACACCAGCCAGGGGTCGCACATAGATGTTAAATAGGGTCAGACGCAAAGCCGAACCCTGCAGCACACCTAAGAAGTTTAGGAATTAGAGGTATAAGCTTTAGTAAAGACCCAGAAGGAACGGTCTTGCAAAAAAGATCGTAGCTCAGCCCTGGCCAGGTCTTGAATGCCCATATCCTCCAGTCTTTGAGGAAGCAGACGGTGAGAGACGGTGTCAAACGCTGCACTAAGATCTAGTACGATCAAAGCAGCCATACCTCCCCTATCGAACAGAACCCTAAGCTGCTCAGTGACTCCAACCAAAGTAGATTCTGTGCTTTGGCCTGCCCTAAATCCGGATTGTGAGGGGTGAAGAAGACCATTAGTTTCTACAAAAGCTGACAGTTGTTTCCACAATTTTTGCGTATACCAGCAAAAGCAAGATCAGAATATAGTTAGACAAATTGAGAGGATTAAAATTAGGCTTCTTCAATAGAGAAATTATCATGGCATGTTTCCAGGCTTTAGGGACTAAGCCTTCCAATAGTGAGGAATTCAAAAAAAGTGATCACACTGTGAAAAGGAAGAGGGCACAATTTACTAAAATAAACAGGGGGCAAAGGATAAAGAGGAGAAACAGATTTAATAGAATTCAACAAGGAAATAACACAGGAAAATCAATGGCTGAGAAAGTACTTAAAAAGGAGGCTGAAGAGATGGGAGGAGTAGCTTCATTTCACATATGCAAAGAGGAAAGGGAGGTCTGTAGACTTGGAAAAGAAAGCCTGGATATCAGCCACTTTTTTTTTTTACTGAAGAAGCAGCTAGCCAACTCATCACATTATATCTGCAAAAGTATTATAGAAGGAGAGATAACAGCAGGAGCCGTTAAGGATTTGCCAACTTTAAATAACATTTAGGGCAATTCTGGGCTGAAGTAATGTCAGAGTAGAAGGAGGACCGAGTAGAGTGATAAACCTTCTGATAATCCCTCAAAGCCAGCTTATATTTTAACTGTCCTCCTCACAGTAGGTTTTGTGCCAGACCATCTCTAGAGGCTTACATTTTTGTAAATCCACGTAAAGAGTCGTTAAACAAAGGGGCAGGGGGAAGAGATCTAGGGTTAGTATTGGATTTGAGATGGAGCGCGTAATCAAGTGACGACCACACCCAATTACTGATGACACGTGAATTGGTGTCCACTGACCAACTAAATTCTGGTACAGATGCCTGTAAAAGTGAGCTAAGGATGGTGATACTAAATTTGGACCAGTGTCTCGACCAAGTAGTAAAACCACGAGGTTGAGCATTTGGGATGGTAGAAAATAATATGGAAAATGGTATAGCAAAGTGATCGGACCACACCAAAGGGATATGGAAATCTACAGACACTCCCCTAAAATTAGAGAAGAGAGGGTCGAGCAAATGTCCTGCTGTAAGAGTAGGAGAGTTATTTAATAGATGAACATCCAAAGCCTTAAAATCATCCACCAAGGAGGAGGCTTAACTACAGTTGGTATTGTCAAAATGAATATTAAAATCACCTAAAACATTGAAATTCAAACATTAAAGAATAAATGGGAAAAGAGATACTGATAGCAGAGAACATCAACTACCTGCCTGGTTGGGGAGATGATAGATCAGAGCACCAAAGAAAACATTTTTCGTTAGACACCAAGAAAAAAAATGGACTCAATCTAAAAGTGGCAACTTACCTATTTTACACTGACAGTGCGCCTTAAACATGATCCAGCGCGATATTAGCAAACAGCATTCATACATTAGATACTCACTTGGGCCCATACATTCATACTACGCTAATACTTACGCTGGGTTTTATCAGTTGTTACTCTTTATCAAATCCCTGCTACCAATTACCTTCCGATTGAAGAGTAATGACTTACCAATGAATCCTTTGCTAATTGGGAAGTTTAAAATGAGTGACATTCATTATAATACATAATCCTGAAATAACCACTGAGTCAGGAAGTTTTAAAATGTTTATCTAAAGATTTAGCAGAGTAAATTACAGAAACACATGGTACTTAATCGCATATCACGGATAAAGTAGAGAAAATAACTATTAATTAATGACGGTCCCTCAGAAAGGAGAAGATAGAGACAGCAGCGCAACTAAAGGTTGCATTTATATTTACCTAAATGCGAGAACCAAACCCCTGGCCAAGGAGTTGGAAAGATTAGGACCCAGGAAGGATGAAGAGCAAAGACCTCCTCCAGGATCAGGACAGGACCGGTGACCTCTCTACAACGACGCCTGTGTCGTTCCCCTCTCTGATACTCGACTTCTCCTCGATTCTCCCGTGCCTTTCTTCTAATGGACTCCGCCGCCCCCTCCTCAGGACCTTTCTGGACAGGGATTCAGTCTGCAATCGATCAGCTTGGCGGTCTGGAGCTCTTCTGTGTGTTCTGAGAGTAAGTTCTTAGGCTTCTAGTCTAAACTAATTAGCTAATTCTATATCTATTATCCAAACTCCTCATCCACGCACACAAGGCACTCCACAAGACTGGCCCAGCCTACCTCAACAGACGACTCCTCTTCTACGTCCCCAACCGCCAACTCCGCTCCGCCGACCTCTCCCTCGCCACTGTCCCTCGCATTCGAAGAACTACAACCGGCGGCAGATCCTTCTCCCACCTCGCCGCCAAGACCTGGAACACCCTTCCACTAAGCCTACGACAGACTCAAGACCTGCTGACCTTCAGGAGGCTACTCAAGACCTGGTTGTTCGACCAGTAGCAGCACCCCCCCCCCTTTTTTTTCCCCAGCGCCTTGAGACCCTCGCGGGTAAGTAGTGCGCTTTACAAATTCTGTGATTGATTGATTGATTATACCCTTCTACGCCCATGTACCTCCCCTTAATGTTGCTAAAATATGGGACCACTACTTCTGATTGGACAGGGACAGGGGGTTGATCCTCACACCATATTAATTTGGTACACATTTCTGAAGACCTTTGTTTTTAAACTACCGCCCATTAAATTTAATACATTGGCTTTATTTCCCACCCGTCTCACGACAAATGTTATATATTCTTCATATACAAAGTTTCAATGTTCAACAGGAAAGGCAAGAGTACATCAGCTTCGGCCACCAGGTCATGGCCTTGGACGACGTCCAGGTTGACTTCATTCTTTGGCAGCCAAGGAGGACACATGCGCAGAATCATTGTCTCTCAAGTTTCAGATCACCAACCCCAGGCCCAAGTTTACGAACTAATAAAAATCAAAGAAGAAAATATTAAAATCACAAATAATAAGTTTCACTGTATACCCACTCTTTCTATTCTATCCCCATTTACTTATAAATCTATCCCGCATTAGTAGCGTTAAGAAAACGACAAATTAATAATAACACAAGAGCAAGCTGAAGCATGTGAAAACATCAAGCAGCCATTTTAGAGCACACTGCGCAGAAGCGGAAATTTCCCACCAAGCAAAGAATGACGTCACACCATGTGATATGGATGAGACATGCGCAGTAAAGTTCCCGCGCTTTAGCGGCCATTTTAGAACAAGACAAGCGTTACTTGTTAGTTAGAACACATAGGCAAGCTTCCTTGCTATTCGTGTATTGTATGCAACGTTAGTATAAACAATACATAATTAATAAATTAATACTGTGAGGTGATTGCATTCAAGCAAGTCTCATTTTTGAGTCCTTGCTCCATCAATCCCCTCTCTGATGGCGTTTAAGAGCCATCAAAATACTATCCTCAATCAGATGCCAACTTCTAGCAAATAGTTTCATTCTCATTTTTACATTTTCTATTTTTAACATTCCCTTTCAATTTCTTGTATAATTCACTTCTCACATCCTCAAGTTCAATTTCATCAATCTTTCTCTTCTTCCCTCTTCCTGTCACAGTATATGTTCCATTCTTTCTACAACATTTGCACCATATTATCATCATCAGTACTATTATTGCTAACCCTGCTAAAGGTACTAATATTTGACCTATAAGCCCTTTTCCTACATTAGAAAACCAGGTACCAATTGACGCAATACTACTTGTCAATCTTTCCCATACACTATCAACTTCCAGTGGTTTAAGTTCTTTCTCAAGTTTAGTTATATTCTGTATATATGTTCCAATTTCTGCACTCATATCAGGAATGTAAGTGCAACAATGTTTCGTCTTCAGTAATTTACAGACTCCGCCCTCTTTTGCCAATAAAATATCAAGAGCAAGTCGATTTTGCATAACCATAGATCTAATCGCAACCATTTCTGCATTAATCATTAGAAATCCTCCAGCAGTGTCAGTTGATAAACGATCAACCACTGTAGACAATTTACATATTTTCCTTGAGTTCAGAATTATTCCCACCGAAGGTATCAATGCACCAAATATATCACCTACAATTTCAGAAAAACTAGCTCTTTTACTACGTGTTAATTCACCATTGTTTTCATTGCTCCCAGTGTTTCTTTTTACATGGTATATCTTTGGAAATACTATTCCAAAATAACAACTTCCATACCACCGTGCAGGAAGCCTAAAATAAGCCTTATTCCCGCATACATAATAGATTCCAGGAAAAACTGAATCTGTTCCTCCTTTGATTCCCCAACCTCCAAGAATTAAGAAATTGTGTTCACATTCACTGGTACCGATGAAAACATTGTTATAATCAGTCCTTAGTCTATGTAGACAAATTTTTCCCGTCTTTACAAAATCCAGAGCCATAGCAGCTTGAGCCTTGCCAGGTGTGTAACTCCCTTCTTTCTCAGCCCAAGGTGGCAAATGAGCCTTATGCTCAGAAGCTTTCTTTTGAAAATCTTGTCTTCTATCTTCTACTAAATTCAAAAAGATCTTTTCTTCTTCGTGTAAAGAACATGTTAAATTGTGTCTATGTGCATGTGTTATGTCTATCGATTTCATTGTTAAGAAAAATTCTCCCATAAACTGTGCGTCTTTGCTACTAAGCACTGGGTTCATACTCTTTCGAATCGGAACCTCAGAAAATATCACATCTATGTTTGAATAATAATATTGAAGTCTCCCTGTTCTATAAAATAAACTAGCTAATACACTACATGATATGCCATATGTCAATGGTAAATGATGATATGTTAATCCTTCTGCTACTGATTCGGGTAATTTCATACAGACATAACAATTACTAACTTCCATGGTATCTACATATTGAAATAATAACTTTGTGAAAACAGTTAAACTAGTGTCGTTATCAGTTATTTCATGATGAAATTCTGGTTCATTTTCTGCCATTAGTTCTACTCTATTTCCCTTCATGTGTGCTGTCTTTCCTTTAGTTTCGTTGTTAATCTTTTTATCCATTATCATAAGGTAAGGGACTGCTACGATCAGAACTAACCATACTATAAGCACCATTACTAGACTACATATGCATATTGCACAGCATCTTCTACAACATCTCTGTTTTGGTCTCCCAGCAACTCTATCATCAGACATTTCGACAAGGAAGATTGCTCTTCTTATCTATTTTCGTTTTTCTTTTATGACTCTTTCCGTAGTCAAGGTGGTCTTGTTTCTTTCTCGTACGTCAATTCTGCACTTGTTCCTTCGTCACCACTTTCACTTGACTCTGAGCTCTCGTAATCTTCAAGAATAATGTAAGTCCAATCAGGACCCTTGAATTTGTTATTCACAAGTTTCAGTCTCTATTGCTTCTTCTTTTCTTAGTTCTGTTTTCTTGTTCTGTTTGGCTTGTTACTTCATTTACTTGATCTGGATCTTCACTTCTGGTTGTTATGTGGTATTTTACTCTTTTAATGACTCTAGGCCAATGATCACCTTTTCTTGTTTTCTTTGTTTGCACTGTTTCTTTATTTTTGTCTTCAGCAATCTCTTTATTTTCACTGTTTAACACCTTTTCGTTTTCTGCAATTACTGTCTTTCTTTCTTGCTCTTTTTCAGGCCTTATTTGTTTTTCTTCTGCAGCTTCTCCGTGAGTTTCCAATAATTGACCTTGTTCTTTGTTTAATTCTTTATGCTCATGTTTCTCGAGATCTTTTTCTTCTGTGTGATTTTCTGGATCTAACTGGTTCTGATCAGGGCTTATTGCACTTTGTACTTCTGCAGCCTGACCGGATTCTTCTAAACCTGTCTTTCCCTGCTCAAAACTTGTTGGTTCTTCGTTATCTTGAGTCCAGCTTCCTTTCCCTATCTGATCTTGCTCAGGTTCTTTTATTGTATGTTCTTCTTTTCCCTGAGCTGCTTCTTCTTCACCTATCTGATCTTCTTCAATTTCTTCCAATTTTGCTTGACTTCTTGTTCTGTAGTAAACTTCAGGAATTTCTACTACCGGTATCCAGTCCTGACTTGTGCTCGGTTGTTCTTCTGAAGCTTCTCTCGAATCTCGAGCCTGAGATTCTTCAGCTGGGCAACCTTCAGCTTCCTCAGTGATTGATGCTGACTGAGGATTTTCTTCTTCAGGGTCTGGTACTCTTTTGGTGTGGCTTACATGAATCCAATTAGGAAATCCTGCACACTTCACTGCGGTATTGGTAGTCAGTATGACTTGACAAGGTTTTCCCCATCTAGGTGATAGACACGTCTCTCTGGTGTGATTCTTCACTACCACCCAGTCACCAGGATTCAGATCATGTTCTTGTTCAGGCTGCCTCGAAACTGCGTCTTCTCCGACCTGATGAGAGACAGAACGCACTAGGTCAGCCAATCCTTTGCAATAATCCAGAACCATATCATCAGATATATTCAGCAGCTTGTTTATGGGAACATGTGCTTGTCTCATTGCTCTTCCCATCATTATCTCGTGTGGGCTCAATCCTGTATTTCTATCAGGAATGCTTCTCAGTCCCATTAAGACAAGTGGCAATGCATCTGGCCACTCCAATGATGTTGATGCACACATTTTTCCCAATCTGGATTTTATCGTGCCATTCAATTGTTCAACCACTCCAGAAGCCTCCTGGCGATATGCACAGTGCAATTTTTGTTCAATTTGGAATGCTCCGCAAATTATTTGAATCACTTCACTGTTAAAATGTTTTCCTCTATCTGATTCCAAAGTTACTGGGAAACCAAACCTAGGAATGAGTTCTCGTAGTAACAGCTTTGCGACTGTAATGCTGTCACACCTTCTGGTAGGGTAAGCCTCCACCCACTTTGAAAACAGACATACTATGACTAGTACATATTTCAACCCTCTGCATGGTGGTAACTGTATAAAGTCAAACTGTAATCTTATAAATGGACCTTCTGCCTTTCCAATTTTTCCAAACCCAATTATTGTTTTTCTTCCTGGATTATGCATCTGGCAAGTCAAACATCTCTGGCAAAGGCTCTCTGCTACAGCCCTGAACTTGGGATTGTACCAGTTCTGTCTGAAAAGCCTAATCATTGCATCTCTCCCTATGTGTGTGTCTCCATGATACATCCTGGCCATTTGAGACAGTAGACAGTCAGGCATGACTGGTCTGCCATCAGCACAAATCCACACTTCATCATCTCCCCTTTGGGAACAACCCACTTTGATCCACGTGTTCTTTTCACTTTCATCCGCACCATCTTGTAATCTTCTAACCTCATTCCATGTTTCAGGTGGCATATATAGTATAAGTTGGCAGCTGATTCCCATTCTTTCCACCCTTTTATTAACTGACAACCTGTTTCTGGCACAATGTTGCGCCACAAGGTCTGCGTATCTGTTGCCGACTACCACCCAGTCATCTCCTGACTGATGTGCGGCACATTTCACCACAGCCAATTCTTTTGGTGATTGTATTGCCTCCAGCAATTCCCTTACAAATTTTCCATTTTTAATGGGGGATCCTGAAGAAGTCATGAAATCCCTCTGCATCCATAGTTGGCCAAAATCATGCACAACCCCGTAACCATATTGGCTATCTGTAAATATAGTCACTTTTTGATTCCTCCCAATTTTGCACGCCTTTATCAAAGCAATCAATTCAGCTACTTGTGCAGATTTTACTCCTGGTAAATAGGATGCTTCGACTATTCCAGTTAATTCACATACTGCATATGCTGCAGTCAGTTTACCATCTTCATGCCTCTGACATGAACCATCGACAAACAGCTCCCTATCTGGCTTTCTAAGGGGCTGTTCTTCAATGTCGGGACGTGGTTTCGTGCATAATTCTGTGACTTGTAAACAATCATGTTCTTCTTCGTAATTTTTAATTTCCTCATGATATGGGTCTGGTAGTAAGGTTGCAGGATTTACTAGTGTACACCTCACTATGTTCACATTTTCAGCACCCATTATTATTCTCTCATATTTAGTCAGCCGACTAGGAGTAAGATGCTGAGTTCGTGTTCTTGTCAACAGAATCACAACCGCATGTGGAACAAACACCTTTACTGGGTGTCCCATTACAATTGACTCACTTTGTTCAATGCTTAGACAGGTAGCCGCTACTGCTTTTAAGCAGCCTGGCAATGCGGCTGCCACTGGATCCAATGTAGCAGAGAAATGTGCTATAGGACGTCTGTCCAAACCATGTCTCTGGGTTAGGACTGAAAGTGCACAATTTTCTCTCTCGTGACAGAACAATGCGAAGCTTCTCTTATAATCAGGCATGCCTAGGGCTGGTGCTGAGCACAAAGCATTTCTCAATTTTACAAAAGCTCCTACACTCTCATCATCCCAATCAACTGGGTCTTTTGCTTTCTTTCTTGTCAATTGAATTAGGGGCTTTGCTAACAAGGAAAATCCTAGTATCCATTGTCGACAGTAACCTACTATTCCTAGGAACATTCTCACTTCTCTTTGGGTTACAGGCATTTGCATTTTCTTAATCAACTGTACTCTTTCCGATGTTATTCTCCTTCTGCCCCTCTCAATTTGGTGTCCTAGGTACTTAACTGCTGTTATACAGAACTGCAATTTTTCTGGTGAGACTTTATGTCCTTCTTCAGCCAAATGATTTAACAGTGCTATGGAATCAACAACACAATCCTCTCTGGTGTTTGATGCCACCAGTAAGTCGTCGATATATTGGACTAAAACTGAGCTTCCTGGCATCACTAGTTTCTCTAGGCACTTTTTCAATAATTGATTAAAAATAGAAGGACTTTCCGTGTACCCCTGAGGAACACGATTCCATACATAGACTTTGTTTTCAAATTTAAATGAAAATAGATACTGGCTGTCTGGATGTAATGGTATTGAAAAGAAAGCTTGGCATAAATCAATCACTGTGAACCATCCTGCACTCCAAGGTATTTGATACAGGATTACTGCAGGATTTGGCACTATAGGACAACAAGGTTCCACAATCTTATTTATTTTGCGCAAGTCCTGGACAATTCTATATTTTCCGCTAGGTTTCTTTAAACCCATTATTGGTGAATTACATGGACTACTCATCACTTCTCTCAGTATGTTTTGTTCTACCATTCGATTTATTTCTTCAATGACTCCTATCTTTACTTCTGCACTCATTTTGTACTGTTTGGTATTTGGGAAAATCGCACCTTCCTTTACAGTAATTTTAACTGGGTCTATTTTGGCCATAAGTCCTACTTCCTTTCCTGTAAAATCCCATACTATGGGGTTTACGGTAGTTTTTAATTCTTCTGGCAACTCATCTTTTGTTATCAATGAAAACATTTCATCTACTTCTGTACCTTGTTTTGCAATCATAAACTTATATACATGATCTTCATCTGGGGTCTGAACTGCCACACCATCCGGTGTGCAGAAAATTGTACAATTCATTTTGCACAATAAATCACGACCTAATAAATTTACTGGACTACAATCACACACTACAAATTGATGCATTTCTCTGAAATTTCCAATTTTAACTTCCATTGGTTCGGTAAGAGGTGTTCTAATCTTTCTATTAGCTACTCCCACTACTTGGATAGCTTCTCCAGAGAGAGGAAGGTCTGGAATGTCTGCTGTTCTCACAGTAGACCGGGTAGCACCAGTGTCCAAAAGAAAAGTGATATCATTACCTTTTACACTCCCTTCAACATATGGACCTGACTGATCTACCGATAAGGATGCGCCAAGTACGCACTCCTTCTCCCCTCTCCCAGGCACCGTCATGAACTATATTGACAGAAATCGTCCTGTAAAAGAAACTGTGATGTTACATAATCATTCTTACCACTTCCTCCTTGATATCCGACGTCTGTACTGTGTTTTGCTCTGCTTACATTACCCTGAATAGGTGGAGGTGGCAACTGACTCTGAGGATTTACACCCTGCTGTGAGTCATTCTGCGTCTGTGGATTTAAATTTTGATTTGGGCCATTATTATTCCGAATCTTTTTACATTCATCCTTCCAATGCCCCAATTTTCCGCATCCATGACAAGGAAATTTCTTTTTAGCTTCTTCTCTACTCATTCGTCCTCTCACTTTCCCACCATTCCCAGTATCTCCATTCGTTCCCAAATCCTTTCCTTGACTTTCACTTGGATTTTCCAAATTTATTCCTGTTTCTCAGCCATTTTCACTTGTGCCCACATCACTTTTTCCTGCAATTTCTTGTGTCTATCCTCAATATCGTCTCCACAATATTTCGCATATTTCAAAATTTCGTCGATGGGTTTGCCCTGCCAACACAACATGTGCTGTTTAATCATCTGACAAATCTCTGGCTTCAGACCATAAACAAATCGATACACAAACTGACTCATGTTCTTGTCTCCAATGTCCTCAAATCCACTATACTGCTTGAATACCTGCAATAAACGCTCATAATAGGCATGTACCGATTCACTAGCTTCTTGGGTGGTTCGGTCTATTTTCACCCAATCTGTTTCTTTCGGTGGTATTTTGCCTTTCAGGTAAGTTATCACCTGCTGGTACTTTTTCATTACATCATTTGACGGGGCACCTGTCTTTGGATCCCTAGGATACTCATCACTAGGCCAATCAACTGTAATTTTACAATCTGTCCACAAATCGGCAGGTACCACTATGTCAAACAGACCATCTAAATCCTTCAACAATACCTTTGACACTTTCACAAACCTTTCAACCTGCTTGTACCATTCAATTGGTTTTTCTCTCAATTTTGGAAAATCATTCGTAAATGACAAAATATCCTGTCTACTCCATGGGACATGTACATAGCCCCCTCTGGGAACTTCTCGCATCGGGTACATTTGATCTGTCTTCCCTGTTTCTTTCATCACATATTCAGAAGCCGTTCTACTGGATCGTGCTTCTTCCTTTTTCTTTGCCCATCGAACTCTCCATTTATCTAGGTCTCCCCATTTTTGCAAAACTATCATTAACTCCTTTACTTGTAACTTTCTTCCAGATGCGTTCATATTTTCTAAATCTTTGTCTGAAAAATCTGCTCTATAGGGTTTCTGCAACACCTTTGATCTCCCTATTTCAATTCCCATTTGCAAAGCCAAATCTGATAATTTTTCATGGAATATTTTTACATTTCGGGTGATACTTCTACATATGAACAATAATTCTTCTTCATTGTAAGCATTTAGGCGATCTAGCCCCACATTTCCTGCTATTATTTCTTCTAATTCGACCTTTAATTTATAAATATCCAAAATTTTTGGAGGTGTACACTGCTGATCTGATCCTTGTGCCCACCTTTCTAAGTCTTCTGGACTAACTACAGTGACACTTTTTGCTCCTGATGAAGTTATCAAATTTACCTCTTTTGAGCACCCAGGTGTAGTTCTTCTGGGAGTACTATTGACAGAATCTCGAATTGGTAAATCCATTAATGATATTGTAGATTCACAATCACTAAAATGATCCTCAACCAATACTGGTGCTTCAGGTTTAGGAATATTCACAGGAGTAGGCATAACTAATGGTGGTGGACAACTTCCCTGATTACCATATAATGGAACTACTGGACCAATTGTTACAGGTATGGTCAAAGAATCAGGATGCACTTTTATCTGTGTTATCTTCTGTATTAATTCTGCTCTTGTCTTTTCTAGGGCTTCTTTCTCTTTATCGTGAAGTATCCTACTAGGGGTGAAATCATGCACTACCTGTGGTACTAATGGAGTTTTTAACAATGGGGCACTTGGGGTACATCCACTTGTCCCTTCCTGATAAGGTGGGGGATTCCTTAATATTTCTTCTATAAATTCATCTTCAGAATCTCCATTTCTCATTAAATGTTTTGTCTTTTCTGTGCATTTGCTCCCTAATTTCTCCTCTGCCGTTAACAATGGATATAAGCCTTCTGTAAGCATTGCCCTCCTCCACTGTTTCATCTGACCGTCCCTATTCTCATGTTGGTATCTGAGGAAAAATCCTCGATAACCCCTATTACTCCTGGATCGGTCACGCTCAAATGCCTCGGTTTCCCATTCCTCTAAGGCTTCGTATTGAGTTAATCTAGGTCTGGGTTCTAAGTCATTCATCCTCAATCTCAAATTTTGAAGAATTCTTCCATTGAAGGTACCATTCTCGGGAAATGCTAATATCCCATCATTTTTGGTATATTCTATCCAATTCTCTATCCATACACAAGTATGATAACCTCTCTCCATCATCATGAATGAAGCGGGCGTTTTAGCTGGTGGAATGATAATTCCTTCTCTAGTTTTGATTGGTTTATCCTTTTTAAAATAGTTCTTTATCTTTTGCAGAAAGGACATTTTTCTCTTTTCTCCGTACATCTTTGGTAAATCTCGATGTATATAATTATATTCTGAAAAACCCAGGAATCTCCTATCCGGACGAGTTCCTGTTAAAGTCGGATCGCGTTCTAGCATGCATTCTCTATCCACTAAGATTTTTGCTTTTAAAATATCAACCAATCAAATGTCTACTAACTTTTATTTCTGAACCAATCCTAACGCGGCCTTTCGGTGACGTTTGTCTGTCAACCCCACCTTTACAATCTGCGTTTTGTCTGTCCCTCGCTGTTTCAACCAATCCCAGCGCGACACCTGTGACTTCAGTACTGCTCCTGACTACTGACCCCTCCTTTACAAGAGTCGTTCCACACCCGCTGTTTCAACCAATCCTAGCGTGGCGTTTGTGACGTCAGCTCCCTCTCCGGCAGCTGACCCTCCCTTTACAAAATCTTACGCAAACTATATTTTCTCTATAAATCTTAATTAAATTTCAGTAACAACATAAACCAGTTTCTCTAAAATAGAAAAGATAATTTTCTCACACTTAGTAAAACCTTTCCGTTTACTAAACATACACTACGAGTAAAACCCTTCCGTTTACTCTTCACACAAGCTCCAGAAATACCTGTTACTTCTTCAATGTTACCCTTTCTAGGTGATATAACATCAAATTTTCACCAGCGTATTCTTTTGCTATTACTCACGCATAGATTCCCTAACCAGTACTGATAGTCCTGCTTAACTTTTCAGTACTATTTCTGCCTGACAGATAACCTCACTGCAGTATGGCTTCCACTTACCAACCGCTATTCAATTTTCCCCGGGGATTCTGGACAACATAAAACAAACTTTGAATACACGGATGTTAGTTTATAAAATTCTCATTACCCAATTAACAAAAAGTAACCATCCTCTGATTACCAGAAAACTGATCCAGCGCGATATTAGCAAACAGCATTCATACACTAGATACTCACTTGGGCCCATACATTCATACTACGCTAATACTTACGCTGGGTTTTATCAGTTGTTACTCTTTATCAAATCCCTGCTACCAATTACCTTCCGATTGAAGAGTAATGACTTACCAATGAATCCTTTGCTAATTGGGAAGTTTAAAATGAGTGACATTCATTATAATACATAATCCTGAAATAACCACTGAGTCAGGAAGTTTTAAAATGTTTATCTAAAGATTTAGCAGAGTAAATTACAGAAACACATGGTACTTAATCGCATATCACGGATAAAGTAGAGAAAATAACTATTAATTAATGACGGTCCCTCAGAAAGGAGAAGATAGAGACAGCAGCGCAACTATAGGTTGCATTTATATTTACCTAAATGCGAGAACCAAACCCCTGGCCAAGGAGTTGGAAAGATTAGGACCCAGGAAGGATGAAGAGCAAAGACCTCCTCCAGGATCAGGACAGGACCGGTGACCTCTCTACAACGACGCCTGCGTCGTTCCCCTCTCTGATACTCGACTTCTCCTCGATTCTCCCGCGCCTTTCTTCTAATGGACTCCGCCGCCCCCTCCTCAGGACCTTTCTGGACAGGGATTCAGTCTGCAATCGATCAGCTTGGCGGTCTGGAGCTCTTCTGTGTGTTCTGAGAGTAAGTTCTTAGGCTTCTAGTCTAAACTAATTAGCTAATTCTATATCTATTATCCAAACTCCTCATCCACGCACACAAGGCACTCCACAAGACTGGCCCAGCCTACCTCAACAGACGACTCCTCTTCTACGTCCCCAACCGCCAACTCCGCTCCGCCGACCTCTCCCTCGCCACTGTCCCTCGCATTCGAAGAACTACCACCGGCGGCAGATCCTTCTCCCACCTCGCCGCCAAGACCTGGAACACCCTTCCACTAAGCCTACGACAGACTCAAGACCTGCTGACCTTCAGGAGGCTACTCAAGACCTGGTTGTTCGACCAGTAGCAGCACCCCCCCCCTTTTTTTTCCCCAGCGCCTTGAGACCCTCGCGGGTAAGTAGTGCGCTTTACAAATTCTGTGATTGATTGATTGATTATACCCTTCTACGCCCATGTACCTCCCCTTAATGTTGCTAAAATATGGGACCACTACTTCTGATTGGACAGGGACAGGGGGTTGATCCTCACACCATATTAATTTGGTACACATTTCTGAAGACCTTTGTTTTTAAACTACCGCCCATTAAATTTAATACATTGGCTTTATTTCCCACCCGTCTCACGACAAATGTTATATATTCTTCATATACAAAGTTTCAATGTTCAACAGGAAAGGCAAGAGTACATCAGCTTCGGCCACCAGGTCATGGCCTTGGACGACGTCCAGGTTGACTTCATTCTTTGGCAGCCAAGGAGGACACATGCGCAGAATCATTGTCTCTCAAGTTTCAGATCACCAACCCCAGGCCCAAGTTTACGAACTAATAAAAATCAAAGAAGAAAATATTAAAATCACAAATAATAAGTTTCACTGTATACCCACTCTTTCTATTCTATCCCCATTTACTTATAAATCTATCCCGCATTAGTAGCGTTAAGAAAACGACAAATTAATAATAACACAAGAGCAAGCTGAAGCATGTGAAAACATCAAGCAGCCATTTTAGAGCACACTGCGCAGAAGCGGAAATTTCCCACCAAGCAAAGAATGACGTCACACCATGTGATATGGATGAGACATGCGCAGTAAAGTTCCCGCGCTTTAGCGGCCATTTTAGAACAAGACAAGCGTTACTTGTTAGTTAGAACACATAGGCAAGCTTCCTTGCTATTCGTGTATTGTATGCAACGTTAGTATAAACAATACATAATTAATAAATTAATACTGTGAGGTGATTGCATTCAAGCAAGTCTCATTTTTGAGTCCTTGCTCCATCAATCCCCTCTCTGATGGCGTTTAAGAGCCATCAAAATACTATCCTCAATCAGATGCCAACTTCTAGCAAATAGTTTCATTCTCATTTTTACATTTTCTATTTTTAACATTCCCTTTCAATTTCTTGTATAATTCACTTCTCACATCCTCAAGTTCAATTTCATCAATCTTTCTCTTCTTCCCTCTTCCTGTCACAGTATATGTTCCATTCTTTCTACAACATTTGCACCATATTATCATCATCAGTACTATTATTGCTAACCCTGCTAAAGGTACTAATATTTGACCTATAAGCCCTTTTCCTACATTAGAAAACCAGGTACCAATTGACGCAATACTACTTGTCAATCTTTCCCATACACTATCAACTTCCAGTGGTTTAAGTTCTTTCTCAAGTTTAGTTATATTCTGTATATATGTTCCAATTTCTGCACTCATATCAGGAATGTAAGTGCAACAATGTTTCGTCTTCAGTAATTTACAGACTCCGCCCTCTTTTGCCAATAAAATATCAAGAGCAAGTCGATTTTGCATAACCATAGATCTAATCGCAACCATTTCTGCATTAATCATTAGAAATCCTCCAGCAGTGTCAGTTGATAAACGATCAACCACTGTAGACAATTTACATATTTTCCTTGAGTTCAGAATTATTCCCACCGAAGGTATCAATGCACCAAATATATCACCTACAATTTCAGAAAAACTAGCTCTTTTACTACGTGTTAATTCACCATTGTTTTCATTGCTCCCAGTGTTTCTTTTTACATGGTATATCTTTGGAAATACTATTCCAAAATAACAACTTCCATACCACCGTGCAGGAAGCCTAAAATAAGCCTTATTCCCGCATACATAATAGATTCCAGGAAAAACTGAATCTGTTCCTCCTTTGATTCCCCAACCTCCAAGAATTAAGAAATTGTGTTCACATTCACTGGTACCGATGAAAACATTGTTATAATCAGTCCTTAGTCTATGTAGACAAATTTTTCCCGTCTTTACAAAATCCAGAGCCATAGCAGCTTGAGCCTTGCCAGGTGTGTAACTCCCTTCTTTCTCAGCCCAAGGTGGCAAATGAGCCTTATGCTCAGAAGCTTTCTTTTGAAAATCTTGTCTTCTATCTTCTACTAAATTCAAAAAGATCTTTTCTTCTTCGTGTAAAGAACATGTTAAATTGTGTCTATGTGCATGTGTTATGTCTATCGATTTCATTGTTAAGAAAAATTCTCCCATAAACTGTGCGTCTTTGCTACTAAGCACTGGGTTCATACTCTTTCGAATCGGAACCTCAGAAAATATCACATCTATGTTTGAATAATAATATTGAAGTCTCCCTGTTCTATAAAATAAACTAGCTAATACACTACATGATATGCCATATGTCAATGGTAAATGATGATATGTTAATCCTTCTGCTACTGATTCGGGTAATTTCATACAGACATAACAATTACTAACTTCCATGGTATCTACATATTGAAATAATAACTTTGTGAAAACAGTTAAACTAGTGTCGTTATCAATTATTTCATGATGAAATTCTGGTTCATTTTCTGCCATTAGTTCTACTCTATTTCCCTTCATGTGTGCTGTCTTTCCTTTAGTTTCGTTGTTAATCTTTTTATCCATTATCATAAGGTAAGGGACTGCTACGATCAGAACTAACCATACTATAAGCACCATTACTAGACTACATATGCATATTGCACAGCATCTTCTACAACATCTCTGTTTTGGTCTCCCAGCAACTCTATCATCAGACATTTCGACAAGGAAGATTGCTCTTCTTATCTATTTTCGTTTTTCTTTTATGACTCTTTCCGTAGTCAAGGTGGTCTTGTTTCTTTCTCGTACGTCAATTCTGCACTTGTTCCTTCGTCACCACTTTCACTTGACTCTGAGCTCTCGTAATCTTCAAGAATAATGTAAGTCCAATCAGGACCCTTGAATTTGTTATTCACAAGTTTCAGTCTCTTGCTTCTTCTTTTCTTAGTTCTGTTTTCTTGTTCTGTTTGGCTTGTTACTTCATTTACTTGATCTGGATCTTCACTTCTGGTTGTTATGTGGTATTTTACTCTTTTAATGACACTAGGCCAATGATCACCTTTTCTTGTTTTCTTTGTTTGCACTGTTTCTTTATTTTTGTCTTCAGCAATCTCTTTATTTTCACTGTTCAACACCTTTTCGTTTTCTGCAATTACTGTCTTTCTTTCTTGCTCTTTTTCAGGCCTTATTTGTTTTTCTTCTGCAGCTTCTCCGTGAGTTTCCAATAATTGACCTTGTTCTTTGTTTAATTCTTTATGCTCATGTTTCTCGAGATCTTTTTCTTCTGTGTGATTTTCTGGATCTAACTGGTTCTGATCAGGGCTTATTGCACTTTGTACTTCTGCAGCCTGACCGGATTCTTCTAAACCTGTCTTTCCCTGCTCAAAACTTGTTGGTTCTTCGTTATCTTGAGTCCAGCTTCCTTTCCCTATCTGATCTT
This sequence comes from Calotriton arnoldi, assembly GCA_963921515.1. Taxonomy (NCBI): domain Eukaryota; kingdom Metazoa; phylum Chordata; class Amphibia; order Caudata; family Salamandridae; genus Calotriton; species Calotriton arnoldi. Next base: position 624,169 of record CAWUFW010008667.1, read on the forward strand.
GCTCAGGTTCTTTTATTGTATGTTCTTCTTTTCCCTGAGCTGCTTCTTTTTCACCTATCTGATCTTCTTCAATTTCTTCCAATTTTGCTTGACTTCTTGTTCTGTAGTAAACTTCAGGAATTTCTACTACCGGTATCCAGTCCTGACTTGTGCTCGGTTGTTCTTCTGAAGCTTCTCTCGAATCTCGAGCCTGAGATTCTTCAGCTGGGCAACCTTCAGCTTCCTCAGTGATTGATGCTGACTGAGGATTTTCTTCTTCAGGGTCTGGTACTCTTTTGGTGTGGCTTACATGAATCCAATTAGGAAATCCTGCACACTTCACTGCGGTATTGGTAGTCAGTATGACTTGACAAGGTTTTCCCCATCTAGGTGATAGACACGTCTCTCTGGTGTGATTCTTCACTACCACCCAGTCACCAGGATTCAGATCATGTTCTTGTTCAGGCTGCCTCGAAACTGCGTCTTCTCCGACCTGATGAGAGACAGAACGCACTAGGTCAGCCAATCCTTTGCAATAATCCAGAACCATATCATCAGATATATTCAGCAGCTTGTTTATGGGAACATGTGCTTGTCTCATTGCTCTTCCCATCATTATCTCGTGTGGGCTCAATCCTGTATTTCTATCAGGAATGCTTCTCAGTCCCATTAAGACAAGTGGCAATGCATCTGGCCACTCCAATGATGTTGATGCACACATTTTTCCCAATCTGGATTTTATCGTGCCATTCAATTGTTCAACCACTCCAGAAGCCTCTGGGCGATATGCACAGTGCAATTTTTGTTCAATTTGGAATGCTCCGCAAATTATTTGAATCACTTCACTGTTAAAATGTTTTCCTCTATCTGATTCCAAAGTTACTGGGAAACCAAACCTAGGAATGAGTTCTCGTAGTAACAGCTTTGCGACTGTAATGCTGTCACACCTTCTGGTAGGGTAAGCCTCCACCCACTTTGAAAACAGACATACTATGACTAGTACATATTTCAACCCTCTGCATGGTGGTAACTGTATAAAGTCAAACTGTAATCTTATAAATGGACCTTCTGCCTTTCCAATTTTTCCAAACCCAATTATTGTTTTTCTTCCTGGATTATGCATCTGGCAAGTCAAACATCTCTGGCAAAGGCTCTCTGCTACAGCCCTGAACTTGGGATTGTACCAGTTCTGTCTGAAAAGCCTAATCATTGCATCTCTCCCTATGTGTGTGTCTCCATGATACATCCTGGCCATTTGAGACAGTAGACAGTCAGGCATGACTGGTCTGCCATCAGCACAAATCCACACTTCATCATCTCCCCTTTGGGAACAACCCACTTTGATCCACGTGTTCTTTTCACTTTCATCCGCACCATCTTGTAATCTTCTAACCTCATTCCATGTTTCAGGTGGCATATATAGTATAAGTTGGCAGCTGATTCCCGTTCTTTCCACCCTTTTATTAACTAACAACCTGTTTCTGGCACAATGTTGCGCCACAAGGTCTGCGTATCTTTTGCCGACTACCACCCAGTCATCTCCTGACTGATGTGCGGCACATTTCACCACAGCCAATTCTTTTGGTGATTGTATTGCCTCCAGCAATTCCCTTACAAATTTTCCATTTTTAATGGGGGATCCTGAAGAAGTCATGAAATCCCTCTGCATCCATAGTTGGCCAAAATCATGCACAACCCCGTAACCATATTGGCTATCTGTAAATATAGTCACTTTTTGATTCCTCCCAATTTTGCACGCCTTTATCAAAGCAATCAATTCAGCTACTTGTGCAGATTTTACTCCTGGTAAATAGGATGCTTCGACTATTCCAGTTAATTCACATACTGCATATGCTGCAGTCAGTTTACCATCTTCATGCCTCTGACATGAACCATCGACAAACAGCTCCCTATCTGGCTTTCTAAGGGGCTGTTCTTCAATGTCGGGACGTGGTTTTGTGCATAATTCTGTGACTTGTAAACAATCATGTTCTTCTTCGTAATTTTTAATTTCCTCATGATATGGGTCTGGTAGTAAGGTTGCAGGATTTACTAGTGTACACCTCACTATGTTCACATTTTCAGCACCCATTATTATTCTCTCATATTTAGTCAGCCGACTAGGAGTAAGATGCTGAGTTCGTGTTCTTGTCAACAGAATCACAACCGCATGTGGAACAAACACCTTTACTGGGTGTCCCATTACAATTGACTCACTTTGTTCAATGCTTAGACAGGTAGCCGCTACTGCTTTTAAGCAGCCTGGCAATGCGGCTGCCACTGGATCCAATGTAGCAGAGAAATGTGCTATAGGACGTCTGTCCAAACCATGTCTCTGGGTTAGGACTGAAAGTGCACAATTTTCTCTCTCGTGACAGAACAATGCGAAGCTTCTCTTATAATCAGGCATGCCTAGGGCTGGTGCTGAGCATAAAGCATTTCTCAATTTTACAAAAGCTCCTACACTCTCATCATCCCAATCAACTGGGTCTTTTGCTTTCTTTCTTGTCAATTGAATTAGGGGCTTTGCTAACAAGGAAAATCCTAGTATCCATTGTCGACAGTAACCTACTATTCCTAGGAACATTCTCACTTCTCTTTGGGTTACAGGCATTTGCATTTTCTTAATCAACTGTACTCTTTCCGATGTTATTCTCCTTCTGCCCCTCTCAATTTGGTGTCCTAGGTACTTAACTGCTGTTATACAGAACTGCAATTTTTCTGGTGAGACTTTATGTCCTTCTTCAGCCAAATGATTTAACAGTGCTATGGAATCAACAACACAATCCTCTCTGGTGTTTGATGCCACCAGTAAGTCGTCGATATATTGGACTAAAACTGAGCTTCCTGGCATCACTAGTTTCTCTAGGCACTTTTTCAATAATTGATTAAAAATAGAAGGACTTTCCGTGTACCCCTGAGGAACACGATTCCATACATAGACTTTGTTTTCAAATTTAAATGAAAATAGATACTGGCTGTCTGGATGTAATGGTATTGAAAAGAAAGCTTGGCATAAATCAATCACTGTGAACCATCCTGCACTCCAAGGTATTTGATACAGGATTACTGCAGGATTTGGCACTATAGGACAACAAGGTTCCACAATCTTATTTATTTTGCGCAAGTCCTGGACAATTCTATATTTTCCGCTAGGTTTCTTTAAACCCATTATTGGTGAATTACATGGACTACTCATCACTTCTCTCAGTATGTTTTGTTCTACCATTCGATTTATTTCTTCAATGACTCCTATCTTTACTTCTGCACTCATTTTGTACTGTTTGGTATTTGGGAAAATCACACCTTCCTTTACAGTAATTTTAACTGGGTCTATTTTGGCCATAAGTCCTACTTCCTTTCCTGTAAAATCCCATACTATGGGGTTTACGGTAGTTTTTAATTCTTCTGGCAACTCATCTTTTGTTATCAATGAAAACATTTCATCTACTTCTGTACCTTGTTTTGCAATCATAAACTTATATACATGATCTTCATCTGGGGTCTGAACTGCCACACCATCCGGTGTGCAGAAAATTGTACAATTCATTTTGCACAATAAATCACGACCTAATAAATTTACTGGACTACAATCACACACTACAAATTGATGCATTTCTCTGAAATTTCCAATTTTAACTTCCATTGGTTCGGTAAGAGGTGTTCTAATCTTTCTATTAGCTACTCCCACTACTTGGATAGCTTCTCCAGAGAGAGGAAGGTCTGGAATGTCTGCTGTTCTCACAGTAGACCGGGTAGCACCAGTGTCCAAAAGAAAAGTGATATCATTACCTTTTACATTCCCTTCAACATATGGACCTGACTGATCTACCGATAAGGATGCGCCAAGTACGCACTCCTTCTCCCCCTCTCCCAGGCACCGTCATGAACTATATTGACAGAAATCGTCCTGTAAAAGAAACTGTGATGTTACATAATCATTCTTACCACTTCCTCCTTGATATCCGACGTCTGTACTGTGTTTTGCTCTGCTTACATTACCCTGAATAGGTGGAGGTGGCAACTGACTGAGGATTTACACCCTGCTGTGAGTCATTCTGCGTCTGTGGATTTAAATTTTGATTTGGGCCATTATTATTCCGAATCTTTTTACATTCATCCTTCCAATGCCCCAATTTTCCGCATCCATGACAAGGAAATTTCTTTTTAGCTTCTTCTCTACTCATTCGTCCTCTCACTTTCCCACCATTCCCAGTATCTCCATTCGTTCCCAAATCCTTTCCTTGACTTTTACTTGGATTTTCCAAATTTATTCCGTTTCTCAGCCATTTTCACTTGTGCCCACATCACTTTTTCCTGCAATTTCTCGTGTCTATCCTCAATATCGTCTCCACAATATTTCGCATATTTCAAAATTTCGTCGATGGGTTTGCCCTGCCAACACAACATGTGCTGTTTAATCATCTGACAAATCTCTGGCTTCAGACCATAAACAAATCGATACACAAACTGACTCATGTTCTTGTCTCCAATGTCCTCAAATCCACTATACTGCTTGAATACCTGCAATAAACGCTCATAATAGGCATGTACCGATTCACTAGCTTCTTGGGTGGTTCGGTCTATTTTCACCCAATCTGTTTCTTTCGGTGGTATTTTGCCTTTCAGGTAAGTTATCACCTGCTGGTACTTTTTCATTACATCATTTGACGGGGCACCTGTCTTTGGATCCCTAGGATACTCATCACTAGGCCAATCAACTGTAATTTTACAATCTGTCCACAAATCGGCAGGTACCACTATGTCAAACAGACCATATAAATCCTTCAACAATACCTTTGACACTTTCACAAACCTTTCAACCTGCTTGTACCATTCAATTGGTTTTTCTCTCAATTTTGGAAAATCATTCGTAAATGACAAAATATCCTGTCTACTCCATGGGACATGTACATAGCCCCCTCCGGGAACTTCTCGCATCGGGTACATTTGATCTGTCTTCCCTGTTTCTTTCATCACATATTCAGAAGCCGTTCTACTGGATCGTGCTTCTTCCTTTTTCTTTGCCCATCGAACTCTCCATTTATCTAGGTCTCCCCATTTTTGCAAAACTATCATTAATTCCTTTACTTGTAACTTTCTTCCAGATGCGTTCATATTTTCTAAATCTTTGTCTGAAAAATCTGCTCTATAGGGTTTCTGCAACACCTTTGATCTCCCTATTTCAATTCCCATTTGCAAAGCCAAATCTGATAATTTTTCATGGAATATTTTTACATTTCGGGTGATACTTCTACATATGAACAATAATTCTTCTTCATTGTAAGCATTTAGGCGATCTAGCCCCACATTTCCTGCTATTATTTCTTCTAATTCGACCTTTAATTTATAAATATCCAAAATTTTTGGAGGTGTACACTGCTGATCTGATCCTTGTGCCCACCTTTCTAAGTCTTCTGGACTAACTACAGTGACACTTTTTGCTCCTGATGAAGTTATCAAATTTACCTCTTTTGAGCACCCAGGTGTAGTTCTTCTGGGAGTACTATTGACAGAATCTCGAATTGGTAAATCCATTAATGATATTGTAGATTCACAATCACTAAAATGATCCTCAACCAATACTGGTGCTTCAGGTTTAGGAATATTCACAGGAGTAGGCATAACTAATGGTGGTGGACAACTTCCCTGATTACCATATAATGGAACTACTGGACCAATGGTTACAGGTATGGTCAAAGAATCAGGATGCACTTTTATCTGTGTTATCTTCTGTATTAATTCTGCTCTTGTCTTTTCTAGGGCTTCTTTCTCTTTATCGTGAAGTATCCTACTAGGGGTGAAATCATGCACTACCTGTGGTACTAATGGAATTTTTAACAATGGGGCACTTGGGGTACATCCACTTGTCCCTTCCTGATAAGGTGGGGGATTCCTTAATATTTCTTCTATAAATTCATCTTCAGAATCTCCATTTCTCATTAAATGTTTTGTCTTTTCTGTGCATTTGCTCCCTAATTTCTCCTCTGCCGTTAACAATGGATATAAGCCTTCTGTAAGCATTGCCCTCCTCCACTGTTTCATCTGACCGTTCCTATTCTCATGTTGGTATCTGAGGAAAAATCCTCGATAACCCCTATTACTCCTGGATCGGTCACGCTCAAATGCCTCGGTTTCCCATTCCTCTAAGGCTTCGTATTGAGTTAATCTAGGTCTGGGTTCTAAGTCATTCATCCTCAATCTCAAATTTTGAAGAATTCTTCCATTGAAGGTACCATTCTCGGGAAATGCTAATATCCCATCATTTTTGGTATATTCTATCCAATTCTCTATCCATACACAAGTATGATAACCTCTCTCCATCATCATGAATGAAGCGGGCGTTTTAGCTGGTGGAATGATAATTCCTTCTCTAGTTTTGATTGGTTTATCCTTTTTAAAATAGTTCTTTATCTTTTGCAGAAAGGACATTTTTCTCTTTTCTCCGTACATCTTTGGTAAATCTCGATGTATATAATTATATTCTGAAAAACCCAGGAATCTCCTATCCGGACGAGTTCCTGTTAAAGTCGGATCGCGTTCTAGCATGCATTCTCTATCCACTAAGATTTTTGCTTTTAAAATATCAACCAATCAAATGTCTACTAACTTTTATTTCTGAACCAATCCTAACGCGGCCTTTCGGTGACGTTTGTCTGTCAACCCCACCTTTACAATCTGCGTTTTGTCTGTCCCTCGCTGTTTCAACCAATCCCAGCGCGACACCTGTGACTTCAGTACTGCTCCTGACTACTGACCCCTCCTTTACAAGAGTCGTTCCACACCCGCTGTTTCAACCAATCCTAGCGTGGCGTTTGTGACGTCAGCTCCCTCTCCGGCAGCTGACCCTCCCTTTACAAAATCTTACGCAAACTATATTTTCTCTATAAATCTTAATTAAATTTCAGTAACAACATAAAACATCGCAGTTTCTCTAAAATAGAAAAGATAATTTTCTCACACTTAGTAAAACCTTTCCGTTTACTAAACATACACTACGAGTAAAACCCTTCCGTTTACTCTTCACACAAGCTCCAGAAATACCTGTTACTTCTTCAATGTTACCCTTTCTAGGTGATATAACATCAAATTTTCACCAGCGTATTCTTTTGCTATTACTCACGCATAGATTCCCTAACCAGTACTGATAGTCCTGCTTAACTTTTCAGTACTATTTCTGCCTGACAGATAACCTCACTGCAGTATGGCTTCCACTTACCAACCGCTATTCAATTTTCCCCGGGATTCTGGACAACATAAAACAAACTTTGAATACACGGATGTTAGTTCATAAAATAAAATTCTCATTACCCAATTAACAAAAAGTAACCATCCTCTGATTACCAGAAAACTGATCCAGCGCGATATTAGCAAACAGCATTCATACATTAGATACTCACTTGGGCCCATACATTCATACTACGCTAATACTTACGCTGGGTTTTATCAGTTGTTACTCTTTATCAAATCCCTGCTACCAATTACCTTCCGATTGAAGAGTAATGACTTACCAATGAATCCTTTGCTAATTGGGAAGTTTAAAATGAGTGACATTCATTATAATACATAATCCTGAAATAACCACTGAGTCAGGAAGTTTTAAAATGTTTATCTAAAGATTTAGCAGAGTAAATTACAGAAACACATGGTACTTAATCGCATATCACGGATAAAGTAGAGGAAAATAACTATTAATTAATGACGGTCCCTCAGAAAGGAGAAGATAGAGACAGCAGCGCAACTAAAGGTTGCATTTATATTTACCTAAATGCGAGAACCAAACCCCTGGCCAAGGAGTTGGAAAGATTAGGACCCAGGAAGGATGAAGAGCAAAGACCGCCTCCAGGATCAGGACAGGACCGGTGACCTCTCTACAACGACGCCTGCGTCGTTCCCCTCTCTGATACTCGACTTCTCGATTCTCCCGTGCCTTTCTTCTAATGGACTCCGCCGTCCCCTCCTCAGGACCTTTCTGGACAGGGATTCAGTCTGCAATCGATCAGCTTGGCGGTCTGGAGCTCTTCTGTGTGTTCTGAGAGTAAGTTCTTAGGCTTCTAGTCTAAACTAATTAGCTAATTCTATATCTATTATACCCTTCTACGCCCATGTACCTCCCCTTAATGTTGCTAAAATATGGGACCACTACTTCTGATTGGACAGGGACAGGGGGTTGATCCTCACACCATATTAATTTGGTACACATTTCTGAAGACCTTTGTTTTTAAACTACCGCCCATTAAATTTAATACATTGGCTTTATTTCCCACCCGTCTCACGACAAATGTTATATATTCTTCATATTCAAAGTTTCAATGTTCAACAGGAAAGGCAAGAGTACATCAGCTTCGGCCACCAGGTCATGGCCTTGGACGACATCCAGGTTGACTTCATTCTTTGGCAGCCAAGGAGGACACATGCGCAGAATCATTGTCTCTCAAGTTTCAGATCACCAACCCCAGGCCCAAGTTTACGAACTAATAAAAATCAAAGAAGAAAATATTAAAATCACAAATAATAAGTTTCACTGTATACCCACTCTTTCTATTCTATCCCCATTTACTTATAAATCTATCCCGCATTAGTAGCGTTAAGAAAACGACAAATTAATAATAACACAAGAGCAAGCTGAAGCATGTGAAAACATCAAGCAGCCATTTTAGAGCACACTGCGCAGAAGCGGAAATTTCCCACCAAGCAAAGAATGACGTCACACCATGTGATATGGATGAGACATGCGCAGTAAAGTTCCGCGCTTTAGCGGCCATTTTAGAACAAGACAAGCGTTACTTGTTAGTTAGAACACATAGGCAAGCTTCCTTGCTATTCGTGTAATGTATGCAACGTTAGTATAAACAATACATAATTAATAAATTAATACTGTGAGGTGATTGCATTCAAGCAAGTCTCATTTTTGAGTCCTTGCTCCATCAAACACAATCGCAACCCCACCACCTTTCCTGTCCAAATGGTCCTTTCATTACCATACAGTGGTCCGTCGGTAATGAGGCAACGATATCAGGTGTAGAAGCGTTACTGAACCAGGTTTCCCTTAGGAAAACGGCATCCATCAAAATATCAATTAAGACGTTGAAAACTTCAAACTGATGGAGAATGAATATTTAAAAAGTGGTAAGTAGTGAGTCTGAACTCCGACATGTAGATGTCCTCAGAATTACTAGTGGAAATATCAGGAAGGTAGGTATAAACCTTTATCCCAGATTCTATGGTAACAAGACTTCATTGTCATACTAAAATCACAGTGGCAGCAGTCAGAAAGGAACGTTCAGGATCCAAAGACGAGAGACATACCTCCTATGTCACCGATAGAGTTAGTAGTTGAGCAGCAGAATACATCACTCTGACAGGGGTAAGAAGACCAGCGCTCCTGGCCCCTAGTCCCATTCAGGCGTGGACAAGCGCAGTCTGTGCCACATCCATGTTTAAATAGGGCATAGGCCGGGAGCAGGAGAAAAAAGCACAAGAAAGACTAGAGCAAGGACTGCTCTCTGGAGCGGCTCAATGAAAATGGCCGCTTAAACTGCACCTGTCTAGGAAGAACAGGAAATTAGCTAATAAAAAAGTAAAGCAGCATCCTCAGACAGACACATTTATAGCAATCGCAGCAACAGATTCATAACAATAGTAGCAACAATGTAAAAGCTATTAAAAATAATGCCAGTGGTTTACCAAGATTTTTATGCGTAGAGCGAGAAGATATCCAGAGACTTGGAAACTATGACAAAAGTACGGAATATAGTTAGTTGTTGTATATGTCGACTTTGATGTATAGTCACAAAATAGCAGCAAACTGGTACACTGAAAGAACCACGTCCTTAATAACCTCTCCTATCTGGTCTATATACAGATTATAAAGTGCTGGAGCAAGAATAGATCCCTCTAGAGTACAGTGAAGGTGGTTTGTGTAGGGACAGGAAGAGTCCTTTCAATTTTGATGAACTTGGAGCTCTGACTAGTATGATGTGAACCATTTCAGTACATGACCTCGAAACCCGGTACATTTGTCCTGCAAGTGAACTTTCACACTGTGGTCAACCATACTGAAAGCTGTCGACATACTGATTAGCACCAGACGGTCTTTCGTCAAGGGTTCCATATGGCGTTGTTTCAGTGTCGCAGCTCATCTAAAGTGTACTGATGTTCACCAAGGATGTGATTTTCCCTGATCAACTGTTTGAAGCGAACTGATACATAATTTTCAACCTCCTTTACCAGAAAGAAGACAACTGTGATTGGTTGTAACGTGTTTGGCTCACCGGGATCAGCATTACGTTTCTTGGATGGAGACATGCCTTGGCCAGGTTTGAGACATTCAGGAACTCACTATGGAGGAGGCAGGTGTAAATGAGGTTTGCAAATACACTGCACCCCACACTCTGAACCAGACCGGCTGGGATAGTGTTTGAAGAGTAGTTTGAGGATCTGACGAGGCAATAGTTTTGGTGAGTGTGGTTATGTCCAATGTACGCTAAGTTGAAGAGCATCTGCTGGGATGTGTGAATTGGGCAGAAGGGGTGGCCCTTCTTTTCTGATGTGAAGATTTCACAGAGAAGAGTGTCGAAGGTATGCTCATTTCTTAGATGTACTTGAAAAAAGAATGAGCCTGTACCTTGCGTTCTTTATTTAGTATACAATTTCACTAGTCAAACCCATCGATTTCAGTTTGAGCAGGTATTTTATTTTAACCTTTTATTTTCACTAAATTCTTATTTTTTGCTGCTTTTTTGATCAGAAAAAAACATGTCTGGTCATAAAAAATTCTAGACATAAATGTGCTATACAACATATATTTACATAAATCAGTGTATGACTTTTACAAAAAAGAAGAAAATCAAATACATATATCACATCCAATACATATATCACAATTGTTATTCTCAATTTTAATCCTGAAACTCTTAAAGCGTCTATATTCAGTATCCCAAATCAATACAGGGAAACTATTATTTTAGAAATCTTCTCAGATTAAATTTTATTCATTATTCCTCTGTATTTTTATGTGCCATGTGCCATGTGCCGACGCGTTTCGAGTCCTGGGAGTTGAATACCAGGAATCTCATCAGGGCTTTTGAATTTTAACAGCAATGGTGGTTTCTGTAAGGGTGTGTAACATAAAACGATTATTACAAAGGGCTCCTTTCTGTCTCACCTTAAATTCACCATTCTCATTATTTCTATTCGGGTCCTTTACCTGAGAATTCTTACTAATCTTCACCTTAAGGTATACGCTTCACCAAAGGACATTTAATCTCAATCACTAGGGATTCTGTTAAAAAACAGAGAGCACTGTCAGTATTGTGCATTCTTTACTGCGACATTTTAATATCTCTTTTTCCAGCAGTCGTCTCCTACCTTATCTTTGTCTTTTTATAAGGCAATTGCATCTAGTTTCCTGTAAATAAGGAAAATACTTAATCATACTTTTAAAGGGTACGATATTTTGTAATACTTCATTACCCTATATTGCGGCTTCAGCTTTTTGTACCTTATATGCCGGGCATTTTCGCTATCGGCTTTTCAAACGCTACCTGGATCACCTCCTCTCTTGTAGCGGCGCTCGCTGATTTAGATTAACTTGCGTTCTCTGCAAAAATATTACAGAACGCAATTATACATTTCAGCATTTATATATTTAGAGATAACCTTTTCTCTTCTCATTTTAAGCTTACCTATTCTCTGACTTGGTTGAACTGCAATTGCTTTCATCTCCTGATCCTTCTCTGCCTCCGTTTGGTCAGCAATGGAGTTCGGCCATGAGGTTCAAGCTAATATGGTGTCTCCTTAGGTACCCTGGGAAATGTAGTTTCAGATATTAACCAATAGAAAACGATCTCTTGTTGAGCCTATGTGTTGCATTCTGGATGACATAGTTTAAGTCTTTGATAGCTCTGTCATGCTGTTAAGACCTGTCATTGTGCAATTATATTTAAGTATTAAATATGCTTCTTTTTGAAGTAAAACACTATCAATATCAATTGGATATTTTGATGCTTTCTTAGATGTGGCAGAAGTGCTGGGGCTCACAACAGGGTGGCTGCCGGTCTTGACCAGATCCAAACGCTTTTGAGTCTAATGGAATTTGCTGTGTGAAAAAGGTTGCTTTGGCAGAGTGGCTATTTTTTTTTCTTACATGTTCTCCTGCCGTTACCTAGGGCAATTAGTGAGTGAGGAGTTGGCTATATCACTACCACCCTCCCAAGGTCCGCACAGCTTTTGGTTTACATTTAAGTGAACTTAATCTGATGGCATCTATAGCCTTTTTCCATTTTACGGACATTAGAGCAAACTCATCAAGATTATTCAACGTGCTATTGTAGTAATGTGAAGCAAAGCAATTTACATGGTGGCGGTCATTGGTTCTTTCCAAGAAAAAATCATCAATATTTATGATCAATATTTATGTTTTTGACTTTACCAAGCCAGTCTACCTCTTTTTCAGGATGGCCTTTGGTTGCTACTTTTTTAATTATCATTCAAAAAATTATTTGTAAGTGGTTAGACTAACTGAATGAGATCAGCAACCATTAGAGTAAAGCTTTGAAGTGTATTGGGGCCAGACACTCTCTTCTGGCCTCATTAATACAATATAGTATGCGGGTTGCCTACAGGGATATTGTTACAGAATGTACAACCTTTTAGTGATGCAGATATGGCCATGCTGGTTGATGTCCTTGCTTTTGACACTGAGCCCAACGTGCTAAGATGTCTGAAGCTATGTGAGAACCGATAATAGATTTATAAACGGAAGCACTCCATCACATCCGTACTTCATGAAAATATCTTGACTAAGGAAAAAAAGGTTTCGTACATCTGTCTCCCCATATTCACTACGAGGAAGGGACGTGGTGCAATTGCTTGTGTTTCTTGATTATGCACAATAACTCTGGGATCTTCTGGGTACATGGCACATTAGCCTAAAAGGTTTTGTATGAGTTCTCTGAGTTCTGACCTGCGATAGATGTAAACGTAAGCACCTTCAATTGTCATTTTTCTGCTTTATTGCACATTTTGTGTGTGCTGATTTTTCAATTTTTACATTAAATACAAAGGTAAACCCTTACACTACGAGTCGTGGATCAATAAAGGCATCTTTTTTCCTAACCAACTTGAACAATCCTCATATCCTTTATCATTTAAGGAAATACAGGACAAGTATGGCTTAGACATGATAGAATTCTACAATTTTCTTAAAATCAAAACGGCCTTATCAAAAGCTAAACTCCATAAATCCTCCCCATCACTACCGAGCTTCACCTCTAAAATCAATAAACTGGGACATCTGGTATCTCACATCTACAAACTACTGAGGCCAAAATCCTCATCCTTAAACAAAAATATTATTACATTCTGGGAAAAACACTTCTCGAGTCCTCCATCTGAATCACAATGGTCGCAAATTTTTAACTCAACCACCCAATGCAAAATCTCCCCTGTCCTTTCACAAATGAAACTTTGGTTAATCCACAAAGCGTACTGGACACCGGCACGCCTTCACTCGCAAAACCTACTCCAAGACCCGACTTTCTGGAACTGCAAGGAAGAAATAGGGGACTTACCTCATCTTATTCTCCATTGCAAATTTCTGTCAAAATTCTGGGATAAAATCTTACTGTTCCTGTCTAACCTCTTTAACTGCCACTTAGAAAAAGATTTCTCCCTCCTGATTGCGGGCTTTCTCAATGATGAAATTAAAAACCAAACAGATAAAGCTCTACTAGACCTCCTTCTTACCTCCGCAATACAAATTGTCTTGAATAACTGGAAAGATAAAAAAAAGCTTCCTTTAAAAATTGGATTAACTGGATTACTCACCTCAGAGGTGCTGACAATATCACCCTCCAACATTCTCCCTGGAAATCACCAGTTAACCATATCTGGGACAAACTGGATAATTACTTCGCAACAAATAAACCACCCTGACCTGACAGGCAGCCAGTCCTATCTACTCCGCTTCCTGCCATACACCGCTAGTCAACCATGGTCAGCTCACATGACTTACCACAACCTATGATATTCCGTACGAAGGATCTCATGCATCAACCGGTTGCATTTCACAAGTTTGCTCAATAACTCTCTTATCCATCGCCATCTGTGCAAGCACCGAGCCCTCATCATCTCCCCAGGTGTGCAGGTCACCATCTGTCATTTTCTCTTGCTTTAAATTTATTCTAATTTGCTCAGAGACAATTCACAAATTGTTACGTCAGATATGTAATGATTGTATGATTTACTTCTTCTTTTATATATTCCTTTTTATATTTCTCTTCTCTTTTGCCGACTGTTTGTAACCATACCCCGATTCTGTACGAGAAAACATTGTACCACCTCCGGACCAACAATTAATGTATACAAGTCACCTTTTACAAACAGTTGATTGTATATCTGGTTCTTTTTTTAAAAAAATGCTTAATAAAAATTACTTGAAATTTAAATTATTTTATGTTTTTGTAACTTGTGGCACACTGCTTAGATCTAAATACCATAGGAGAGTTGAATACTTACCTCTCCTGAGTTGGGATGCAGCAAAATTATCATTAATGTACATCTAGGAAGCCCAGGGCCGATAAATGCACTATGCTACGTGGACCTCAAAGTTCGAAAACGTGTGATTCATTTTAATATTTTTGTATCAGACACTTTTTTTTATAAACTCTTCTAGAGTGACTATATGCCTTTTTTTTTTTTTTAACATTCCCTCAACCCTCTTTCTTTTCCATGCACCACCTTTGTAACATAACCATGATACTCTATGGGACCTACTATCATGTGTTATATGAATTTAGCCTAAGGCTCGAGTAGTTAGTCGGCAGAACATTACACATGCTGATAAAAATGATGCTGCAGAAGTGAGTGTACCTCATATCATACCGAACCAGCAAACCGTCATGATGATAGTTGACAGTGTTGGCTCCTTGCATCCTTCTATCTTCCTTGTGTTATTTGAAGGGACCTTGTGTTGCAAATTGGGGTACTAGTTGAGAGGGGATGAAACCCTACTCAAGCAGCAACTACAATTCCTGTCAGGGTGAAACACAAGCAAACCCCAAATTAATGTGAACTTAACTCTCTAGTAGCTTGGCATAGAGCAGTCAGGCTTAACTTAGAGGCAATGTGTAAAGTGTTTATGCAGCACTTCAAGCAGTAATAAAGTGAAAACAACCCAAGAAAAATTCCACACCATTTTAGATAGAGGAAAATGTAATAAATTATTTGAGACTAAAACAACACAAATGCAATCAGTAGAACCAGAGATATGCAATTTTAAAGTTGTAAGTAAATATAGTGCCTAGAAGCACAAAGTACCAGCTGTCATTATCTGTTTGTGCTGGACTTAGACAAAGTAACAAGTTGAGGCTGGCCACGATGGAGCCCGGGCTGGATACAGGGACCAAGCTGAGTACCTCAAATCCTGGTTTGCAGAGGAATGAGAGATCCCACGTTGAGGATGCTTCATGCAGTGGTGGTTCAGAGGAGCTGCAAGGCTGCAATGTGGAGTCCTGTGTCGTCGAAGATGCTGTCAACAATGGGCTTGCGATGCGAAGTGCTGCGTTGAAGACGAGTTGCGCATTGCCTGTTCCGAAGAAGCTGCGGGGCTGTGATGTGAAGGCCTGTGCCTTTGTCAAGGAAGCCGGTGACAAAAGTTTTGGGATGCAAAGGCCTGCGTCTAGGATGTGTCGTGTAGTGGCGTTTCTGAGGAGACTGCAGGTGACGATGCGAGGTTCGATGTCAGGGATGTATTGCGCTATAGTGGTTCTGATGCGTCTGAGAGGAGACGGGTGGCGTTGCATCTGTTCTGCTTACAGGACTACAGCTGCCCTGCAGAGCACCTTCAGGCCCATTTCCAAGGGTCCAGGACTGGGGTGGCACCACTTGCAGGGCACAACTCACAGCAATTAGAGTCCAGTTGCTAGGTTCAAGATGGTTGGAGCCTTTTCTGCCCCTGAGGCTCTGATCAGGAGGCCAGCCAACTAGCCCTTGGAGTCACTCTGGTGGTCCGGGGGTCAAGAAGCAGGTCCAATCCTTTTACTCAGGCAGCAGGACAACAGAGAAACAGCCCATCTTACAGAGCGGCACAGCAATCCTTCTGAGTCTTCCATAGATCCAGAGGAATACTGAAGGGTTGGGTCTGAGGGTCCATTATTTATACCTGGTGCCAGCTTTGAAGTAGAAGGTCTTGAGGTTTCCATCCCACAGAGGTGTTTGGAATTTCTTGCCTTCCTGCCCTGGCCCCAGTTTATCTGGATCACAAAAGACTGGTATCAAACCCTTTGTGAATGTGCCCATGCAGGGCCTTTGTGATGTGCAATTGTGGTAGGTGACTGACAGCTCCTCCCGCTCCTCAAGTCAGAGATGGCCTATCATTCCAACACCTATTGCCCTTTGTCTCACTGTCTGGGAGCATTACCCAAAGACAAACTGCCAGTTACACCTAGTCATGTAACCTAGTGTAAAGGCAGCAGGCACCAAATGGATAGTAGGACAATAAAATGTCAACTTTCTAAATGTGGCATTTTCAGAACTGTGATTTAAAATACGACTTTACCCTTAAAGAGGGGTTTAAATTACAATTCCATAGACATTAAACTCGACATTCCTACCTGCTTCCAATTGAAAGTTATCACTTGAACATGTAAAATGTAAAAGTACCTATCCAACTTTTTAAATATACTGCACCCTGCCCTATGGGCTTTTTAGGGCCTACCCTAGGGGTGACTTAATTGTGTTAAAAAGTAAGGTTTAGGCCTGGCAAAAGGTTTACTTTAACAGGTCGAAATGGGAGTTTAAACTGGAGGCAGACACAGGCTGAATTGGCAGGCCTGAGACATGTTTAAAATAGATAGCACAAGCATTTTAGCACTGAGTCATAAGGCCAACAGAAACGAGATCAGCAAAAAAAGACGAGTAAGGCAAAAGGTTTGGGGTAAGACTACCATAAGGCTTTGAGATCAAAACACCTAGTAATTTTATACCTCCATATATATTCACTTTAAGGAGCTTGTCGTAGGTTCCTTCTATTCTGGACTCATTCTGTGATTCTCTATAAGTGTCGAACCTAAAACACATTTTTTTATAGCTGGGCCCTAGTTTTACCGAGTTGTAATTTACTAAAATTACAATTGTTCAATACTCCACAGGATTCTGTTATGATGTTAAAATATCTGATAACCTATGACTTCATGAAACATAGGCTGAAACACTGCTGATGTCTTTGAGTAGTCTACACATTTCTTTGTTCTTACACATTCCTTATTATTTTATACAAAAGAGGTGATGATGTGAGACAGAAGACCGCAAAGGCAGGCACGTGGATTCCAGGATACTTATGCTTTGCAGGTGACTGCCAGTTTTGCACCAGTGCTAGGCCAACTGAAGAGCCTACCCTGATGAGCAACAGGGAGAACGATGAAATAGGTGAAGTAGTTTGAGCAGGAAGGGATGGCAAGCAGAGACTTTATAATGAACAGCTATTTACGCAGGGGAAAAAGGCACCTATGACAACTATTCTCATCCACAGTTCCAAAACATACTTTTCCAAACACACGATTTCAAAATATTCTTTGGCTGTAAGGAATGAACATAAACCAATCACATTGGAGAGTACACAACATCACAACTGACAGACAAAAGAGGAAGCATTAATAGCAGATTTGTAAGTCATTTTATTCTCAGTTACAGAAGTTAAAACAGTCTCTTAAAAAAATATGAAAAAAATGCCAGTTCCATGGCCATTACTGTGGATTATTTATTTTTAGCGTAGAAGCAGCTTTACTGATTAAATATGTGTACGCCCAACTTAATCTATTCAACACTTGCCAAGAGTTCACTTTTTTCATAATTTTTGGAACATGTATGTAAAAGGACTGATGCTGGCAGTGTTTCCTTCGCGTGCCGTGGGCGGAGCTTTAACAGCCAATAGTCAATTTCTACTTCCTGCTCCGTTTGCTCTTTGTAACAGCTTTCCCGCCTTCTGAGACTCGCTGGCTTTTTGATTTTCGTTTTCCCGCCTTCACCTCTGGGAAGCTACTGTCAAAACAAAAATGTGCATGTTAGCTGTTACACATTCACAATCGTAAAATGCAACAGCGCTAGAAAGAGTTGAGGATGTTGTAATCCAGATGGCTGACTTGAAGTTAAACAATGACAGGTTGAAATGTTGCAGTTTATGGTCGAAGTAGACTGAAGTCCCTAGGGAAAGCTTGATGAGCACAAGGATTCGGTAATGGGCTATTGGCTAAAATCCTACCTATATGAGTTGTTAGGAAAGGCCTTTAACTAGATGAAATCAATCTGTGATCCCTGTAATGGGATGGCACCGTTCTTGGCATTTTGGCACCGTTCTTGGCATTTTGGTACCCTTCTTAGCATTTTGGTACTATTCTCAGTGAAGAATGAATTGAGTATGGAGCCTGAAAGACCATAAGTCTAAGTGGATGAATAAGCTTCTCACAGTACACCATCTCCTCTCCAGCCACTGTGAGGGTTAAACACTTTAGCTTGGAATTTGAGGAAGCCTGAATTGGAGATGTTGTACCTGTCCTGCATGTAAGGGAAGCTTGCACTGCCATGGTTGTGGCAGTTCTGTGTGCGAAAGGAGGAACTTTGTTGGTCCTGTACATGATTATCCTTATCGGAGGAAGAGTTAGACAGGGGGGTATCGTGCGCCCATGCCATCACTCCTGTGTCCGGTTCTGTGTGAGAGGGAAAGATGCACTCTAAGTGACTGTGCTGCATTGTCCCTTTATGTAGGGGAAATTTGACCGAGGTACACCCTTGCTGTGATAGATCTATGCAAGAGTGTAAGGACAACTTGCAATACCACTACTGTACCCATTATCAAAAAAGGATGCTAGTACTGCTCCCTATCCATGGACACGTGTCTGTTTGAGAAAGGGAAGCAGCCACCTCCACTGTTCTGTGAATAAGGGAATCTTGCACAGTCCCACACTTTATTTTACCTCCTTAGTGTGTGCGGTGGGAGAATGCACTGTCACTGGTGTAGTTAATCTGGGAATAAGTGACAAGGAAGAAGTGTATTCTACACGAGTGAGCAAGCAAGGTAAAGACATAAAGAAGAATTTTACATATGGATGATTCTATTATTGAGTCTATAAGACAGTAGCCAGTTGTAAATAAAGAAAAAAATGATGACAGCCTGCATTATGTCTGCATTATGCATGGAGAAAGGATGAGCATCTGTTGCTGCATGCCTTGTATGGGAGGAAGCTTGAGCGGGTTCTGACTAAGATATCATTTCTTCATGCATGGAAAGCTTGCACTACTGCTGCAATTTCTTATAATAAGTACTATGGGAAGCTTGCACTGCTGCCGCAATTTGTAAGGTAAGGTTACAGTGCTGCTGAAAATTCTGGATGTAAGAGAACCCTGAATTGGTGCTACGAATAGTATAAATGTTCTGTCAGTATCACTGCATCTTACGCTGCTATGGTGTTTACCTCTTCAGCATGAGCGAGAGAAGCTTGAATGGTTGATGGCTATAACTGTCCTTTGAATGGATACAAGAGGCTGGGGGCATAACACAAGCCCCTGAGGTGCGGGAGAAGGGCCAACCTTTGAGGGCCAACCCCCCCACTCCCTTAAGAGGGCCCCAGTGGTTAATCTGTAAAAAAAAAAATAATAAGTGCCGGGACTCTCACCAGGAGGCAGCTTGCACCAGCCCATTTCTCCTGTTAGCGCCGCCTAAAACAGAACCAACTGCTAACCTTGAAAGTGGGGAGAGGATGTGGCGTAATGGCCAGACCTGCAGACTTCGGAGCTGGGGAAACAGGTTTGAGTCTCGACATCGGCTCAACATCCTGCTATTCTGGGCAAATCACTTAATCTCCCTGTAAATTAATGTGTCCTTAACTAGTGCTCATGAAAAGTGCCAGTGTTGATGATTAAGTGTCCATGCTGAGCACCGGAAACCACCAGCTCAAATTAAGCACTGGGGGACCCCCACTCAGCCCAAGGCCAATGAATATCTGTGAGATATGGGAGACTTAGGGGCCCCTCTTCAAATTCTGCAGGGGTGGACCATCATTTTGTGTTACGGCACCGCATGAGGCTACGTTTCTACAACTACTGATGCAGCGTCTTCCACAGGCATTCCTTATGTCTGCAAAGTCCAATTGATAGCAGTTTACTTACTCAGTGTACATACACTAAGGTAAGTGACTTTACGAGCCTGAAATGGCAACACTTCTTACACCAATGAAACCACAATATCCTATTACATGTGGTTTTGGTTGCAACAGAACAGACAAAGTTAATAGGTTTGGATTTCTGTATTATAAAGCTGTGTCGTACAAAGTTGATCCACTGTAAGATTCAGGGCCTAATTTCGTTTTTGGTGTATGGGAGGAACGCTGGGAAGCAGCGATCCGCCTGCCCTTCCCAAACTCACAGGTCTCCTTACCATTTAAGGGCTAGGGAACTGCTGAGTTACCAACAACGGAGCCTCAACATGCCTGATCATGGTGACAAGCACACCAACCTGTTGAGAGCGGGGCAACCGCTAGTGATTTCTGCTGCCTGAGCCCACTATGGATGGCGGTCGGAGGCAGGGCAAATGTATAAAGGCCCAACACGGAAGAAAAAAAGTCACTGCGTGTCGGGCCATTTGTGGTTAGGTTGACTCCAGCTTTGGGACTTTGTTTTTTTCTAAACAAAAACATTTCCCGTAACCGCCACCTCTACTATTATTAAAACGACCTGTAAGACCACATTTCATGTAATGTAATGTCGTCCTCCAATGAAATTGTATACTGCTATATATCTTACCTTGTAGTGCGCAAGTATCTCTCACTATGTATCTGCTTATTGCTTCGCTGTTTTTCTTTTATATATATCTTGACAACTGAATGTTTGAACACAAAAAAAATTAAATAAATAATAATAATTTCGGTGCAGGGTCTTTAAACATAGTGCCCACTTGGCAAACATGCAGTGCTGTGAGTGGAGCCACAGCAGCTGCAGCTCTCCT
The DNA here is from genome assembly GCA_963921515.1 of Calotriton arnoldi. Taxonomy (NCBI): domain Eukaryota; kingdom Metazoa; phylum Chordata; class Amphibia; order Caudata; family Salamandridae; genus Calotriton; species Calotriton arnoldi. The sequence goes on from CAWUFW010008667.1 coordinate 645,149, forward strand.
CACAGCTAGGAATTCCTGCTGGGTGTAGATCTCTTTATAGGAGGGATGGTCTACCGCAAGGGTGGCTTGGGCCATGGCCACTGACCCCAACAGATTGTCTGTATAAGTCTAGATAAATGGATAGGGTGCTTGCTCGGAGAGTCTAGCAGTGGGCAGCGCCTGGAGAAGTCCATTGTCTGCCTTCCAATTATTATCTTTTTTCTGTTGCATCTCTTTATAAGTATAAGTGCAAACACAGATCCAGAGACTCAACACTCTTCTCTATATTCTGGGCAATTCTCAGATGCAGCGGTAACATGGTCACCGATACCAGATGAGGAGCAGATTGTACTACAATGAGTATCGGATAGATAACTTTTTCACTCGGTCCAAGAATTGCCATGATTTAAATTTTACTGCATCCCTAAACCTTCTCTGTAATGGCAGATGTGCAATAGGCCAAATTATGCACGACTGCCTTCACCACAGAGGTGTAAATTGGAACAATATACAGTGTAGTACTAGGAAAGGAAATTAGTAGCGTCAGGCGTGCAACGCCCATAAGGCTAAAAGGGCTTCAGTCCCCCTCCACCCCCGCTGTGTCTGAGCCCGGGCTGCTGCAGCTCGAGCTGCTATGGGCCCGGCTGGGCAGTGTCTGGAGTCTTATCTCCGGCACGCCCGAGTTTTTCACAGGTCTTTAAAGAACATTTGCATATTTACAAACCTTTGTAAACTGGTTACCAAGGCTTAGTTTTTTTTTCCTGGTTTCAGTACCCCCTGGGCCCCCACTCTGCCTATATAGAGAGATGAGGTGCATTGTTAATGAGTGGTAGTGAGGGAATTCATGGAGAAGGAAAAAATGGGGGAGGGGGTGCCAAAAAAGACTGTTGCACTGTGTGCGACCAGTGCTAGGGCCAGCCCTGGCTGGGAGTGTTAGCCCCTCTCGAAGTTCGGGTCTAGTTGCGCCCCTCAGTAGCCTGTATAAGTAACAAACCGATTCCGTTGTGGTTTTTATGTTTACACATAACAAAATTCTCTATCTAGTAAGACAGCAAAGACAGAATCAGAGACTCTCTATGGTGCCGCAGTAGGTCGGGGAATGGGCAAGCTAATTTACACTGGTAGTCATTAAATACCATTGTGCATCTATAGAACCAATCATGATAAAAGAGCCAAGGCCGACCTGAAGTCTAAGACATCTCTGTTGACGCAGCGGACAGGGAAGTAGACAATACAAAATCCTGCAATACCTTCCCACCAGCCTTCACAATCACTGCACTAAGACCTCACACAGTACAGTGTCATGTTTACTGGCTTTGCAAATGCTTGTTATTTTACGAGGCTGTTGACCTGGTTGCCACACCTCTAAATGTCAATGAATCTTCCAAGGCAACACATTTTTTAATAAAAGGTACACTGCTGAAAGAAAAAGTTGTGCATATTTTTCTTTAAAAAATAAATTTCTTTTAGGAAGTAGAACAAGGCATGATTAGCTAGACTTGGAGGGGGCAGAAGCAAAAGTTAAAAGGAACGACCTGCTGAGACACTTACGCATGTGTGATGCAATGATGTTAAAAAGGGAGGCTTAAATGTTCAAGGAACATCCAAACAATGAACATTTGGTTTTGAAGCTTCCATATTGTCAAGGTCAGACTGCACGCGATTGATACCAATGAATGAACAGTTTTCCCCAGTAAAGTTGTGTCTTTCCTGCGTTGTGACATGAGGATACACAGGAGGCCTATGTACAGACTGAAGACAGTAGAAGAGATGATGGGTCACTACATGTTATCCAGGCAGGATAAGGCGAGGGGCTTCCACCTTAACCAGTTGAGTCCAGTTGACTACGCGGAATCTTATCATGGTATCTCACACAATATTAGAGGATGTGTAGGGGACACTAGAGTCAAATGTGTCAAAAGCAGCAGCCAGATTAGGAAGGAAGAGGAAGCAGGAGTTTCACTGATTGAGAATGAGAACCAAGTCACCCAGACTCTTTACTGTGGTAGTTTTGATGCCATCATTGGTTGCAACAGGATTGACACACTGCACGGCAATTCTTTCACACTATATTATTCCTAAATTGATGTTCTATGGACTTTTCAATTGTTTTGCAAGGACGGTTACCATGGTGATCAGCACTGCCTGCTGAGGGTGACAGAATACAAACAAGGCTTCTATGGAAGAACAGCAACGTGGTCAATGTTCATGAATGCCAGGAACATTTCTTCAGAAGCAGAACCATGTCTATTAATTTGTTCAAAGTCGGGACAATAAGTTGAAGGAGGCTTTTACAGAAGTAACTGGGAGAAGATTGGTTAAATACAGAAGCGGGTGTAGCAAAGGATGCTCATGACTTTCCTGAGCATATGTAGAAACTGGGGCAATTGATTCCACTAATTGCAGCTTTTAGGGTAAAAGTAGAAATAAGATGAATATTCATTTTGAGTAAATACATTTTTTTCTGAAAATTACATTTGTACTTTTTTCTAAGGGGGAGGGAGCTAGATTATCAGTTGATAGGATATGGCTTCGCCTAAAACTTGAACAAAAAAGTCCAAGGCTAATCTACCGCTTGCAGTGGCAATTTAATTCCTCTCCGTTAGTGAGAGCTCTCGTTGCTGTCTAATATTGCCTTGCTGCGGAACCGCTGGACGCACATACTTTCCTTATCCGAGTTACTTTTTGTCACTCTTAATTATAGCATGTTTACTGATCTCTACAGTTGGTGCATCAATGACAAAGGAAGCTTATAAGTATAGGTATAGTGCCATTTGACGACGTAATCCTGTTTTCACTATTAGATTACACACACCCTTCTCAATGTCCTCCAAGATCCTAACCCAAGACCTGCTTCCTATAAACTTCCAACAAACTCATTAAAAACCAACATAGCTCACATACAAAATACACCACACCTAGCATGGCTATCTGCCAATACAAGAGTGGACCATTCTAAGGACTCTTGGGTATTTTGCCTCTTGGAAGAAGAAAACTTGTGCTTGGGCATAGAAAGACTCAGTATCAAATACCATATTTCACTCTATCTACTTTAATTTATGCTTAGACTAAAACAATAAATGTTCCATCATCACATAATAGACTCATAGAATCATCCCTCATTTCTCTCTACATCCACCCATCTGTCTACACTATGGGTAGATGTCATTAGTTGGGAGCCGTCAACTTGGATCTTTTATAAGATTATCAATATGTCTCTGGTTCTTTATTCAAAAAATATATCAGTTGTTAAACGTCACTGAAAAATATGCAGTGTTTCCAGATGGTAACTATCAGCTACGCTTGATCAAATAGGGGTTAGTAGACGCCTTTGTCACTGAGAAGTCTTTTGATCTCATTATACCATTTCAAGCCTTACAAGTTTCTTGGGAAAAGTATGCTCCATTCATGGGAAACAGCATAGTTTTATATCTAGCACTAAGCATCCTGATAATAATGGTCACCACCAGAGATGGATGTTGACCAGATGTTCTATGAGCAATATAAACCACATCTCCCACTACAGCACTGTCACCAAGGAACATGTTCTTGATCTAGTATATAATGCAACCATCCATACAGCCCTTTTGCGAGTTTGTGATAAGGAGATGTTGTTCTCTCATAATTACCTGCCAAGTCTATAAGATTAGCTCTGAAGAATTAAGCAACTTTATGCAAATATGTATGAGCGTGGATCCCATTGCCAATGTCCATGACTGTTATCTGCTTCTCATAGTCTTTTCCTAAGTTTGTCAACCATCTGACATGAACCACCAGCAAGCTCAGGGTTGACTTTGCGTAAGGCATTGTATGTCACTAGCAACTCCACTCCTGCCTGTATCTTGGTACAAGAGTAGATCTACCCTACTGATACCCCAGTACACTTACTTCTAAATTTACTCTTGTACCACTAAGCCTATAGTACCCACACCCCTGCCTATACCCTGGAAGATCTTTCCCTGGCTGTAATCCAATAACTCTTTTCCACCTAATACCAAAGTTTCTCTTCTACCAACATCTCTCTATTACACTTGCACCTTTTTCTGTCTCTGTCAGTTTGGTGTGCTGTGTTCTTGTCCAAATAATTGTTTCTGATTTTGCTTGGTACAATTTCCCCAATTTTGCCAAGGAAATTGCTGCCTTAATTTTGCAAATTCACCAAACTGAGTTTCATCAACAACGGTTCTTCAGGCTGGTGTTCCTGCTTTGATATATTCTGCAACTGGAAGTAGTCATGTATTAAGACACCGCTCAATGTGCGTATTAACTGGGGTATATTGGAGTTTGGCGCCTCCCGAATATGGAAGGTGAAGGTTAGCCTATGCAGGATTTGGGAAGGCCAATTGAAGAGGGTCACTTTCAAAGCCTAGCCGGGCCTGAAGGTGGTAGGCCAGGACATTTCTTAGGAGGGGAGCCTGCCCTTGATGGTCTTACTTCTGTGCTTCCTTTTGAATATGACCTTGGTGATCATGCTGGCACTGCCTGACATGAGGTTTTGGCCCAGAGTTTTTGGGAGCAAGGTGTCTTGACCTCACTGGTCCAAGGGCGTGGGAGCATTCCTGGCAAAAAGAGGAAGGGGAAAATTGGGTGCTGGACATGGAGCAGCAGCAAGGTCAGCAACTGTGGCTCACAAGGCTAGGGAAGGGGCAGTGCCTCTGTTAAAAAGCTGCCTTGAAGCCTTGTCTACCCTTTTTGTTGCCATTTCCAGGCAACAGAAGGTCCCATTTGTTTCTGAGATGAACCGGGCATAATCAGGTGAGAAGTGGGTCAGTGGAGGAGGGAGCAGTCATATCAGACTGGCATGTCAAGGTTCCCTCCAGTGTTTACCAGACCGCAATGCTGCAACTTCGAGGTCTAGGATAGGGGGGCCCATTCCCCTGGGCCTTGCAGCGCTACATCAGGCTATAAGGCCCAGGGCAGGGCCCTCTCTCCTGGGACTCGCAGCACTATACTATGGCTGTGAAGCCCAGGGGATGAAACTCCCTTCCCTGGGCCTCGCAGCTCATGGAGTATCAATGCTGTTTACAGTGACTCTGAGATCTCAATGAGTGCTTTGCTCTGTAAAGGACAAACACAGAGCCAATAGGGCCCCCTTTCAAAGTCAGATTTTAATTACTGCTGGGCCTAAGACCCAGGTGTACCTAACCTCACTGACAGCCCTGGCTTTGGGTGTATTTTGCTCACCTTGCTGTGGTTCAGCTCTGTCTTATAATGAATGTTTTCCCAGCCCTGGACCTCACAGCGATTATGTAGAGCAACTAGGGCCAGCCAACAGGCCCCTTTCCCTGGCCCTGCATTCTTGTATAATAAGGAGCTAAGGGTTTTCCGAGTAGATTGTTTTCTTACTAGTGTTAAATAGCACTCTTTCTTTGTCCTTACAATGTTTGCAAACACTCTACAGAACTCTTTGATTGACATGTGGTGGAAGATTGCAAAATATTGTCAGATATTTTTAATAATTGCCTAACCCAATCCCCAAGGCACTGAACAGGATAAAAAGAGCCACAACACGCCTAAGTATCAGAAACAAGTTATGGGCAATAGCACAAACATATGGCTCTTTTATATTAAAAAAAGTCAGGATTGCCTCATCTCGCTGGCAGAGAATTCATGTTACAATTTTACGATTGCCTCGCTTAAAAACGCTCAGACCTTTAAACCCTTCTGAGGCGGACAACCAGGGAACAATAATGCTGAAGACCAGGTTGTGGAAATGCTCCAGAAGTAGCACCTTCCTCGTTGTTCTCAGGGTGGAACAGGTTCAACATGTTCAGCCCTGGTCTTTTGACTCATCCATGAGTAAATCTGATCCAATGATAGAGCCATGGAATGAAACAGCACAAGGGCGCATTTCTGAGAAGTGCCAATGCGTTTTAAAAGCTATTGTGCAATGTAGCAGTGCACAAGTGTCCTTCCCTTAGTGTAAGGTGGGGATCCTCTGAGGATGGTGGCGGGCAGGGTTTGCTGCCTCCACATTAACTCACTCAAGAGACAGAATTACACTGGCCACAGTTATGTCCAAATAAACTTTAAGGACAATATTTAGGTGCAAAATACAACATATTTACCAAAATGTGCCTGGTAGGTGTACTTAGAAACAGTGTCTTATAAATCCTCGCAGGACAAAGATCTGTCAAATAAAAGATGAAATCTGTACATGGACTGGGGACAAGCAAATTCGATTGGGTATGAAGAGCTGATCCCTAAGGGTGTCCACCAAGTTTTTGACCACTCACCAAAACAAAAAACACCTACAGGCTGTAAACACAAGAATCACACCAAAATGCGCTATAAAATTTCCACTGAGTTAATTTGAGGTAATAGGGTGTGTTTGTTAAAATCACTACAGACAAATTGGTGATCCCAAGAAATGTCTTAAGCAATGGTCGTCAGTCACAATGAAATATATGTTACTTACCGCAGTAACAGGTATACTATTGTTCCTTAGTCCACTTCATTGCAGACTGATGTAGTATCAATCCCAGCATGAGAGAGGGACGGAGCACTTATGAACAACATACATTTCAGATCTGTCAAATATTGCACTACCAGGCTTACATTCAGACACCAGGTCTTCAATGATACCAAAAGTAAAAGACATGCTCGAGTGTCTACAACCATTGCGTGGACATACTATAGAATTTGTGGCCATCGCCGCCAAAGTCCCCGATTACATAGTCCATAAGAGGCTGAAGATCTAAAGGCTTCTCCACAATGGTGCGCCCTTCTTCTGCTACGCCAGCCTCGAGATTTACTGCTTGACACATTCATAGAAGATAAAACTGCTCATTGGCATGTCCAACAGCCAGTACTGTACCAATCTACAGACAAAACTTCCCATTACCAATTGAATAGGCATTGAATAACTGAAGAGATCTGTCACCTGCCGCTGGCCAACGGAGGGTTTTAATTTAGTCTACCACTGCAGATCCAAAGTAGCTACATACTACCACCGCTTCTTGACATTCTCACAAAGACAGTCAGATATGGGGTGATATTAACAAAGTCTATCCCAGCAGATTTCACATGCCTGCTCAGGACCATTAATTTTTAAATAGCTCAATTTGACAATCCAGAGCAGTAACCAGTTAAGTGGACTATTAACATAACAAATACCACATAAAGACCTACACGGCTGCTGAAAGGTGCCTGCTTACTGAAAACTATAAACTACGCGCCTGTCTCTCACATCCAGCAACTGCTAAGCACTGCGACCCTTTACATGATAACTGCACCTCAGTGGTCCTCACACATGACACAAAAACACTTCCCACACAAGATCAAAACAAAGACAACACTCTTCCAACCACACACCCTACACAGTGTAGCATGCTACCCATGTAGGCAAGCACTTCAGTGTCCCACATATGAGTAGTAGGTGCTAAATAAATATTACAATACAAGTGACTTTGCCAGTCAGAGTGCCACGGGTGGGGCTTGAAGAATGCTGAGAAGCGCTGGGGGTGCCAGGTCACTCAGTACTCAGCAGCTCTGGGGGAGAAACACAGCGACTAGTATAGATGGCAGTCAAAGATGAGCAGTGTGAGGCTTAGGTGAGGCAGAGTGCTTAGGAACAAGTGTTTGGTAATGATATTGATGGAGTATAGTGTATGTACCAGCCAGGACTGTTGCTACTCCATGGGGGCGATGCATCTGTCGGCTGGTGGCTCATCCACCACAGACCAGGGGCACACAGCAATTGCCTTGCTCCATGCCAAACTGGACTCCCAAGCGCATGAACAGTGAGCCTCTGCACTAAGTTAACCAGTCAGTGCTGGGAGGGTGGCTCCAAAAGGAGAAGCCCAGCCATGCTACAGAGCGGAGAGAAATATAGTGACTGGACTTCAGTGAGGGGAACAATCTAATACATCACTAGTGAAAGAGAACCAGTGGCTTCAGCAGCAACCTCAAGAAACAACCCGACTGACTTGCAAGCCATAGGCAATGAATGAGACAGGATCAGCATCACACTCTGAGGCTGAATGTGGTTTGCGTGACAATCTGTAAGAAAAATCTGAAATGTGTCAGCTTAACCTGAGAGGCGCAGCACTTGGCAAGGCCGCTGGAGATGCAACTTACCTGACTCTGTCCTGCTACGTATTGCAGTCCTGTCCCAGTCATGAAAGTTCTTAGAGTGCAATATGGAACTCCATGAAAGACTCTTGTTGTAACGCGCTCCAGCCATGCAATGGCTTGCTCTTTTTCACTATCGCTCTGATATCGACAACAGGACAATGCGCTGGAGCAGATGGCATACTACGTTTGTGGCAGTGATGAAAATATATATTCTCCGACACTGGAAATCGGCTGATGACCCTAAACAGAGTGAATAGCTCTCTGAGAAGTTTCAGATGACCATTTATTAGAGACTTTTTTATAGACTGCATGGCCATTTTTACCTGCATTTGTGGACCTTTTGAACACACATTTCTGGTTACTGCGGCATATAGCTTTTCTCCTGCAGGGGATATTTACAATTTTTTTTTTAGAGGTTTCCGGTCATGAGAATCTTATATTTATTCCTTACTCGAACCAAGGCCACTATTGCCCTCTTTCCTATGGTAGAACCCTACCCAGTTTAATCCATATGTTGTTCCAAATTGTTATGGTCCGGCCTCACAGCGCAACTAGCCAGACAATTAACTGAGCATCACCAGTTTGGATCCAGGAGTACGTTTGTGTGCTTCCACAAAAAAGTGCTTACCCTCCATGCAGCTGTGCTCATTTTATTTATCCAGTTGTCTGAGGTTGAACTTTCAGGGGCACTCAGATGATATTTTAATTCTATTAAAGTGTCGTAGGCAACTAGATAATTTATGGTGTTTTTCTCTGGTAGCAGCAGAGATGGGAGAATGGCAGTCATTAACCTACCTGGAGTTTTAGGTCTGACTTGACAGTGTAACTGTCACTTGACCTTTTAACCTACACCAATATTATTCTACAGTTCTTTGTGTCCACACAAATACATATCTATTTTCATGCTATTTACTTGTAAGCTTCACATTACCATACAACATTCCTTTAAAGCCAGACCTATTGGCATTCCCAATGCTGGTTAGGAGTTGTTGTCAGGCTCCTAACCTTAGAATATGTGCTTAGCTCTAGCTACATCACAAATGCCCATAAACACATTATATGTGGTCTTCCTTTACTCTATTCTGATAAATGCATGTATTGCAATCAAGCAATGTTTGAACAAAATATAAGCAAAAGACCTATGGAAGCTGAACCGTGGTGGTTGGGATGCCAGGAATATGGGGAGGGGCGGGAGGGGAGGGGACTGCAGTACAACAGTCAATATGTTGAGTAAACTGTACTTATCCTACATCCAATCAATTTTATTTAATATTACTGATATTATTGGTGTCTTACCAACGGTTTTGGAAGACAGATTTTGATATTACAAAAGTCAAGCCAAAAAACTGTTTTCTGAGCAAGCTTTGACTCAAGTTAGTGTCTGATTTACAACCCACATTCAAACCCATTTCTCTGCAGAAACCATGACTGTGTTGTAAATCACAACCTAAAGTATATGCATCTGGAAGTGAACTGATGTATCTTGGCTCACGCTTCATCTGCACAAACCGCCTTTAAAAAGGATGCCTGAGAAAACAAATCACTCCAGAATACTTTCCATGTGGTATTACAAGCCTTTTAGTCCTGGCCCTTTGATATACCTCCGTAAAAAAATTGTTGTCCAGAGATTTTCATCTTTGATTTGTGTTTTTGTGTCATTAGAGAAGTAATTTAGCTTGGGTAGACATCGTTAACTGCGTTGAATGTTTCTGGAAAACATTCTTTAAAATGGCGGATGTGTTGCAGTGATGATGTAATATTTCCGTAACCATGAGACCTATATACTTCATGTTGGTGTCAAAATATAGGTTTTAGATGTCAAGTAGTCTTATAGAGAGAAAAAAATAACTCCTCAGAGCAACCATTGCACCATTTTTCAAAATGGTGGCTCTATAATGATGTGTTTTAGCCATCATATTGATAATTTATTTTAATATTGTTTTTGTTTCAGGATTTCTGATTCAAATTTGTAAACATGAGCGAAGCAGGTGGTAGCAGAGGATTTTTACCTCCTGACAGCGTGTTGCTAACTACAAAATCTGAAGTCTGTAACCTGCCATTACATGTTGTCTGAAGGGAGATAACACATTTCAGCAGAATACACTTCATGGCAAAAACATAAAATACCAGAGAACACTGAAAAGCACTGTGCAAACATGGACACCAGGGGAGGAACATTAAAGGGAGCAGCACATACGTGAATACGGTGTGTGCCAGAACCTAGAAAGCTGTCCAGAGATGCTGCAGGGATGTTAGAATATCATCCTGCCAGCTAAGATGTTTCAGCAGTCTTTGCGTAATTTAAACATTACCTTTCGCGTCCACTGGAAGTTGTGAATGTTACCCGATCAGCAGGGGGGGGGCAATGCTGACTGCTTAACAAGACTGCAGAAATTTTTTAAAGCATGAACATCTGTGAGAGTGGGACATTGTTATGGCCCACGTAAGAAATTAAAACCAAAAGTCTATAAAAAGCAGCATGTAGATAAATAGTATGGCGTCTTAAAACCCATTAACAATTTATATGTTAAGTAAAAAGTAAACTCTGCTTTGAAAAATTCAACCTGTTAAATTAAGTCATACCTAAATGTGTGCCTCAAAGGTTGCAAAAACAGTTACATAAGAGGTTTTTTGTAGAGTGGCTCCTTGGAGTCTACTGGGCAAGTGCTCTGTCTGCGACAACATCTCTTTTTTTCTTTTCCCTTTTAAACACACACTAGATCACAGAGCAAATGTCAGTACTACAGCCTCAACTCGATGGGTGTAAATGTGGAACAAACTTATTTAATGCTCTGAGAATACAAAATCATTAATGGACAACATGCATTCTCATCTTCCCCAAACTGCTTCAGCAAAGCAGCTTCTTTAAGGAGGACCTAAACATTCTACAATAAAGCTGTGACAGTTACTCACATTTTTACATGGATTACCTACAGGATATGCTTTAGCAAACCCTCAGACCTTCTGCAAGCTGTTTGGTTGCAGACGACCTGCTGTCAGCTTAACTAGATCTTACTGGGCTTAGAGCCTGCCAATTCCTTACCACCTTTTGGCTTTATTGCCACTGTCATTGGCTTAATTCTTATTCAGTGACTTATCTTGTCCAGCTTAGGTTTGTCCCTAACTGGAGTATTGCCTCTTTACTTGTGTCCTTCCACTGCTTACTTTTAGGGAACAACTTTTTTTCTTTTTGCTTAAACACTCCACAAGTTTGCATGTGTTTTTGAGCTGCTTTTCATGTGTGCTTCTCTCACCCCTCTGTGTTGCTCCTTCTCATCTGCATGCTTTTCTCCTCACTTCTCTCAGTTTCTTTACTCCACAAGTGCATGTGTTTTACAGCTGACTCCTGTGTGCTTCTCTCCTCCTCCCACTCCATGTTGCTTAATCTCATCCATGTACTCCTCTCCCCCTGTGCTGCTCTCTCATATCTGTGTGCTTCCCTCCTCCCACCCCACACTCCATGTTATTCTCTCTCACCTGTGTGCTTCTGTGGTGTTCTCTCCCTTCTGTGCTTCTCTGCCCTTCCCTGCATTTGCAGCTTTCACACTAAAAAAATCTTAATCTTTATTTACTGATCCAAGTGGTGTCATCAATCTTGGACTGTAAATAAAAAAATGAAAGCAAATGACGCCTGCATCATTCTCCTGCCGCGCACATGCATTCTGACGCGTGCATGTGTCAGTGGAATGATGCCACTGCACCTTATTTCATTTTTTATTTTTACAATATTTCACAGTGTCCCAACTCAGTACAGCACTGCAAAAATCAATTGGAAAAGTCAACAGGTCTCAAAGGTGAGACCTGCTGGCTTTGCCAAAGCTTGTTTAAGTGTTGCTGTGGGTGTAGGTGGTCACAAAACCTACTGTGTAAAATACCAATACTTGCAGCTGACTTTGGGTCAGCCCAATGCTTACAATTATTTGGCTTTGCCAATCTCATTCCCTTCTTGTATTTGTGCCTGCCCTCGAGCATAGCTTTATCATCCTTGTATCTTTCAACTGGTTCCATCCCGGGAACTACTTTATCCTTTTTAGCACTCCATGTGTTTTCTTTCTCTCTTCCCGTGGCTGCTTCCCACCTCACAACCCTGTCCCTAAACTCTGATTGTTGCTTACTGTCCAAAGCTCCTTCCTTGCTTCACCCACCAGTCTAGCTCTGCATTTTTTGCCAAGATTTTCACGTGACCCACAGAACCTCTGCTGTTGCTCCCCATCCCTGCCCCTTTTATTTATTTTTATTTATGGATGACCAAGCAGCTGCAATTGGCTGCCAGGCCGCTAAAATGTGTTTTTATACACTTTTTATGTATATTAATTTACTGCCCAAAATAGGTTTATTGCCATCTTGGAATGGTAAATTAAAAATGCCAATTTTAGCGTCATCATGTAAATATGTGCATGCACGATAAATATGTGCATGCACGATGACGCATATACCACTTTGTGCTATACTTTTTTATTTTACTAACGTGGAACCATTTTTTAAAGTTTTGCCGATGCTGACCAGCATACTAAACTGGACACTTTTGCTTGGTTGAATTGGTATATGTATAACAAAACTGAAAAGTATGTATTAGAGACGCAAACGTGTATATTCGCATTACCCATAATGTCCAAAATATGTTTAACGCTGATATTTGAATGATAAATCATGCATCATTGGGAGACTTATTATTAATAATATTACCTTGGTGCCAGAGGCACTACGGATGTGAATGTTCTGTATTACCCTTGTAGAGGCATTCCAAATTGGCAAAGACCTTTTTAGATTACTGCTGCCAATCCTGCACGGAAGTGATCATGGGTGATGTTGCATATGGTCGCCACCAATCTAATCTTGTCTGATGTGTAAAACACAAATAATATTAGTAGCTCGGTATGATTTTAATCGAACATAAGTAGCTCTTATTACTGAGAAGATTGGAGACCTCTGGCCTTACTACTTTTTGCGAGGGGCCTTTCATCCCTATACTTTGCCGTTTTCCTTTACTTTGTATTGGTTTCCTTCATACCACAACAAATTGCCCAGCGGCTTCAAATATTCCACCAATAAGAATCTTTCCTGTTTCTTTGACTTTCAAGCCAATCAACAAATAGTTTCTCTTTCATCACCAATGCCCCTACACATTGTGCACTATGCTCAGCCCCTCCCCACACTTGATCCAAAATTGCTTCTCATGTGGACCTCTACAAGGAAGAAAATCTGGAGTCAGTAAATTTGTTTTCATTAAGTTTTGAAAGCAAATGTGACATTTGCAACAACCCATAATGGAAACCACTGACAGAGGCAAAATAATCATTTAGAGTTCAGAAACCCAGAGACCAGCCTTCAGTAGTGATACTTTCTGTGAAAGAGAAAGGAGGTTGTCCGGATAGATCTACCTCCCTCCATGACCAACTTACCTAACTCCTGGTTCGTTTCGTTCCAAAAATCTATTACATTTTCCTGTGAAAAAGGAAGGAACTTTAAAACAATAAGACACCTTGTTCTATGACTCCAGAACATCCACTGCTTCCCTCATTTATAGGGTTGGTAGAGTAGATATGCCTTCCTCCATGGCCAATCCTAGAATGACTCCATAGCTCTCCTTTGAAGCAAGACCACTCCTCCCATCACTCAATTCAGGACAGAGTGAGAAATTGGCTGAATATGCATTGAACTATTGATGAGCAGAGCAGAACCGTGCCTCTTAAATAAAACACTATGAGAAGTCCACCTCTTTCCTTACGGTCATCTTTTCTGTATTCCTGAATATCCTTTGAATTCCTCTTCGGGGGGCCATGTCCTCGAGTAAGTGCAACATGGTCACAATACTGTGAGGGCCAGCTGTCTAGATGTGGTAGGATTGAAGCGACCCAGGTGTGCATCAGAACTGTAGATACAGTGATAATGTCCATCAAGTGAAACTTGAGACATAAGGTCTCTGCAGAAGGAACATGGAGGTCTACTTTGTGGGATGGCTTATTAATGCTACAACTTTGCTTACACACGCTAGAGATGTCAACATCATGGGTTCAGGTCTCCTAGAAACAATATTACGCCCTCCTTGTGTACTGACCTCCGGTTAAGGAGCACGTAGAACATAGACAAAAAAATATGTGCTGCAGGCAGCATCAGTGGTGTATTGTGGAGAAGGAGAGGAGCTGTAAGGACAAGAATCATCAATATCATATTTTAGCTTTTTGGTTTCTTAATAGCTACTTTACCAATTATTAACTATCATTGACTGCAAAAATCTAGAGGTCACGTTTTCTAAGATAATACTTGTAAAACACTGAATTGCAGCCATATAAAGAAATAAAAAGATTTTACCAAAGAGAGTGGACATGGGGCCCAAATTGTGCAACAAACACCATTCGGTCAGAGACCAAGTTACCATCCAATACAGCGCACAGTAAGCCATGGTAACATAATTATGGTTAATGTAGCTAAAGAAGACAGAAGATCACCGAAGCACTACCTTCTTCTGAATGACAATGCCTCAGCTCATCTACTAGATGCAACCTCAAAGCACCCTTCTTCAAAATTGCTCCAAAAAGGGAAGAAATCTAATACCAGACCTCTAAAAATCATGATCAGAAATCATTAATAAGCCCTTTTTATTACTTTCATCAAAAACATTCTGCCCTCTAATGTTCTTCCTGTATAACTAACAAAAAACTGATCCTAAAAGTCACAGGGGAAAGCCTCAGTACATTGGGGTAAGGGCAGCTTTGATGTCTAGGAAGGCTGAGGCGTCCTCAACTCTTCTAGTGTTTAGAACAGCCCTTTTATAGAAGTGCACAATTTTCTTTGCTTGTGCTATTAATATTCGAGTATTATTCCAGATAGTAACTTATTGGAATATTTTAGGAGGTTCTATTCAGGACTGTACGTATAACCTGTGATTTTTTTTAGCTAATATATTTAGAAAATTGTGCGTAAAATGATTGTTGACTCCATTTCTTTAAAAAAGCATTTTGGGTACAGCACCCACAAAGCTCCAGGGAGACAGATGGCTTTGCCCTATAGGCTCACTCTGTGCGATATGGGGATGGTTTTAGCTCCTGGTGCCACCAAACTTAAGGCCTGATTTAAAGTATAGCGGACGGATTACTCCACCACAAACATGACGTATGTCCTGTTTGAGTTATTACAAGTGCCATAGGATATAATGCACTTGTCATAAGGCTGACTGGTCACCCATCATATCTGTGACACAGCAACCCGCTTGCCAAACTTTAAATCAGGACCTTAGAATGCAACCACCCAGTACCGGTACCACCGGAGATGGCAATTTACTGAAAGTGTTTGTTTTACAATGAGGGTCACACCCAGATACACAACATAGAACCACATAAGGAAGCAGTAACATTTCTAAACTCTTGATTGGGTTACATTTTCTTGAAAACATCAGAAGGACAAGCAGTTGTACACAGTGACAACAAATGGGTTTTAGGTTCATTGGCTTTACAAATTAGCCTGCAAAAGCATAAAATTGCGTAAGCCACTTGAATCAAAATTAAAATAGAGCCGAAACCACACACCAGTCCACACAAACTGAATATTTCAACGATTAGTTACAGCTTGCTTGTTTGGGCAGTCACTTGCTGATTGTGCCTTGGAACAGTGACACAGTAAACTCGTCTGGTAAGCAAACTCAACCAGTTAACCCCTGCATTCTAATTAACACGCCCATGCCTAAGAAGGGTGGAAACACACAATGTACCTTTAACTCTGGCTGAGTCTCCAGAATTCTTTGGTAACAGACCACATCAAGGTCCTAAGAAGTGTGATTATTTGCATACGAGGCAGATCTTGGAGTTCAGTGATGAATCAGTACGTGTAAGCCTTGGAGTCTCAAGAATCTATGTGTGATTCTATGAAAGAGCCTGGAGACATCCATATTTCTTAAAGGAATCACACAAAGATGGGCAAGCCTCTCAGAAGAAAACTCACTCTAAAGCTTGTGGTGCTGAGCCAAAATTGACATAGCAGTGAAGAACAAGTTACTTACCTTCGGTAACGATATATCTGTAAGAGACATATATTAGTTATAGATTCCTTACCTAAGAATTACCTCCAGGCGTCAGACTGGTTCCGGAGAATTTTTCTTCAGCAGTACCCCTGCGCGTCGGTAGGTGGCGTCGGTCGACTCCACGTTCGTCGTTGGCGTCGTGATCACCGGAATGACGTTGAGGTATCTACTTAGACGCCTGCCCCTGCGCGCTGTCAGTTCTTAACACGACATTCCACGCCAGAAGAGCAGAGCCATGCAAGACACTGATCACTGGTGCACAAAACTAGGGCCCTGAAAGGGGATCCCTTACTCTAGAAGACGGTTTGTAGAACGGGGAGAATGGGTGGGGCGGTAAGGAATCTATAACTAATATATGTCTCTTACAGATATATCGTTACCGAAGGTAAGTAACATGTTCATCTGAAAGAGACTATTAGTTATAGATTCCTTACCTTAGAATAGATACCCCAGCAATACCAACCCCGAGGTGGGTCTGCGAATCAAGTTCACACCAGAAAGTCCTGGAGAACTGAACGGGCAAAGAAGCCGTCTCTCCGGACTTGGCTATTCAGGCAGTAGTGTTTAGTGAACGTGTGCAATGATGCCCACGTGGCTGCCTGGCAGATGTCATGAAGGGGGACTCCATGTCCCAAAGCAGTAGTGGCTGCCGTCGCCCTGGTGGAATGGGCACGCAACCCTACTGGAGGTTCCTTTTTCGCCAAGGAATAGCAAATTTTAATGCAAAGAACGAACCATCGGGAGATGGTTCGCTTTTGCACGGCCCAACCTTTCTTGGCGCCCACACAGCCAACAAAGAGCTGATCATCCACCCGGAATTGCTTTGTGCGATCCAGATAAAATGAAAGCGCACGTTTTGGATCCAGACAGTAGAGCCTCTCCTCCTCTTTAGAAGGATGCGGGGGCGGGTAGAAGGTGGGCAAAGTGATGGTCTGTCCTATGTGGAAAGAGGTAACCACTTTGGGAAGAAAAGAAGGTCTAGTGCGAAGGACAACCTTGTCCGGATGAACAGCCAGGAAAGGAAGTTTAGAAGAAAGAGCCTGCAGCTCACTCACCCTGTGAGCAGATGTGATGGCAACCAAAAAGGCAGTTTTGAGATTCAGTAGTCTGAGAGGACAATTATGTAGCAGATCAAAAGGAGCGCATATAAGGTAAGTCAGAACAAGGTTTAAGTCCCACTGGGGAGCTTTACGAAAGGAACAGGAGGAAACAGATGAGTAATGCCCATAAGGAAATGATTTACAATAGGGGACTTGAAAAGAGAAGGCTGATCAGGAAGGCGAAGAAAGGCCGAAATGGCCGAAAGATAGCCTTTAAGAGTACCCAGAGCAGAGCCCTGCTGGGCCATAGAAAGAAGTAAGAGGAGAACCTCTGAAAGAGGGGGAGAAAGGGGATCCACAGCATTTGCTGCACACCAGGCCACAAATTTGTTTCATCTACAGACGTATACCGTTTTGATGGAGGGACGCCTGGCTGCCAAGATAACATTACAGACTTCGGGAGGAAGGTCGAAAGCTGTCAACTGTCGCCGCTCAATCTCCACGCAAGGAGGTGGAGGCTGGACAGGTTCGGGTGAAGGACCGTCCCCTGCTGCTGCGACAGACGATCCTCCCTAAGAGGCAGTCTGATCGGAGGATCAATGGTCATGTTCAAGAGCTCGGGATACCAGACTCTGCGTGCCCAGTCCGGAGCCACAAGAATTACTTGGGCCCGGTCGCGCTTGATCTTCTTCAGCACTCTGGGCAGAAGTGGTATAGACGGAAAGGCATATAGATGACCACAACTCCACTCGCGACGAAAAGCGTCGCCGAGCGAGTGCCGCCTTGGAAACTCCAATGCGCAGAACTGCTGACATTGTGCGTTCTCTTCAGTGGCGAATAGATCTAACCAAGGCTCTCCCCACTACTAAAAGAGACATTGCACCACCTCCGAGTGAAGACGCCATTCGTGATCCATCATGCACCAGCAGCTGAGTTCGTCCGCCCTGGCGTTCAGGGAACCTGCCAGGTGTTGAACCACCAGGGACATGCCCTGATGTTCCCACCCCGCCCTGTTTGTTGCAGTACCACATGGCGGTGGTGTTGTCCGTGAACACCTGCACCACTCTTCCTTTGACAGAAGGAAGGAATGCTTTCAGTGCAAGACGGATAGCCCGGAGTTACAGAAGGTTGATGTGGAGCCCGGACTCCGCCGGAGACCTTTGATCTCTGCCTCTCCCATGTGGCCGCCCCACCCCAGAAGTGATGCATCTGTCACCACTGTGAACTCTGGTTGGGGAAGGGAGAGGGATCTGCCGTTAACCCAATCCTGGTTCGTTAGCCACCACTGCAACTGATGTGCAGTGCCCTCCGAGATCTGGACGCAATCGGAAAGGTTCCCCTGATGCTGTGCCCACTGGAACTTCAGGTCCCACTGCAGAGCCCGCATATGCCACCTGGCATGATCCACCAGCAGGATGAAGGAGGCCATGAGGCCCAGCAACCTCAGAATCATTCTGACCGAAACCCGGGATAGCGGCTGAAAGATCGGAATCATAGCCCGAATATCCCGGACTCGCTGCTCGGGAGGATAGGCCCAAAACTGCGCTGTGTCCAGAACCGCCCCGATGAAAAGGAGCTTCTGAGAGGGAATCAGGTGTGACTTTGGCACATTGATAGTAAACCCCAGCGAATGCAAGAGGTCCTCCGTAGTCTGGAGGTGGGAGACCACAGCCTGGGGCGAACTCGCCTTAAACAGCCAGTCGTCAAGATAGGGGAAGACTGGAACCCCTGATCTGCACAGAAGAGCTGCTACCACCGCCATCACTTTCGTGAACACCCAAAGGGGGCTGGTAAGGCCAAAGGGGAGCAGGGTGATCTGAAAATGCTCATGGCCTACTGTGAACCGTAGGTAACACCTGTGGGTCGGCAGGACGGGGATGTGAAAATAGGCATCCTGCAAGTCCAGCGCTACCATCCGGTCTCCAGGGTCGAGGGCAGACAGGACCTGAGCCAGTGTCAACATTTTGAACTTCTCCTTCCAGAGGAGGTGGTTGACGTCCCTGAGATCCAAGATAGGATGCAAGCCTTTGTCCTTTTTGGGCACCAGGAAGTAGTGGGAATAACAACCACAACCTACTTCTGGCACAGGGACTCGCTTGATGGCCCCCTTGGCCAAGAGAGCCGCAACTTCCTGACGGAGAAGGGCCAAGTGATCCTCCGACATGTGATGGAGTGTTGGTGGCGTGGATGGAGGGGTAGTCTCGAAGGGGAGGGAGTAGCCCCTTCGGACTATCTGCAAAACCCACCTGTCCGACGTGATGTGGTGCCAGTGGGGGAGGTGATGGTGAATCCTGCTGCCCACTGGCAACTGGCGGCCCTGAAAAGTCGAACTAGGAAGGTTTGGAGGCTGCTGCAGAGGGGGCGCTGGTGGACTGGCCCGCCCGCTCGCTCCCAGACCCACGACGCTGGGTCCCACGTCCCCAGCCCTGCAGAGGCTGGACAGCTTGTGCAGGCCTGTGGCTTTGGGCAGAACGTGGTGGGGCGCCCCTTCCGTACCCACGAAAGGTTCGAAAAGAGGACTGCGCGGAGCGAGAGGTGGTAGCGAGGCCCAAGGATCTGGCCGTATCCCTAGAATCCTTAAAGCGCTTGAGCACGTTGTCCGCTTTGTCGCCAAACAAGCGACGGCCATCAAAAGGCATGTCCAAAAGAGTCGATTGGACATCACCTGAAAAGCCAGTTGACCTCAGCCAGGCGTAGCATCGCAGGGCTACCGACGTTGAAATCGTCCTGCCTAGCGAGTCGGCGGTGTCCAGCCCACATCGTATGGCGAACTTCACTGCATCTCTACCCTCAGCCACTGCACAGGAGAGAACAGCCGGGCCTCCTCCGGATACTGTGGCAGCACCTGCGCGACCGAGTCCCACACAGAGTGGGTGTAACGGCCCAAGAGATGTGCGGTGTTCACCGACCACAGTCCTAAGCTGGCGGAAGAAAACATCTTCTTCCCAAGGTGACCCAGCTTCTTGGATTCCCTATCAGGTGGAGCAGCAGTGAACGTGCCCTTGGAAGTTGAGGCTTGGACTGCCAAGCTCTCGGGGGTAGGGTGTTGGGAGAGGAAAATGGGGTCGCTCGGGGCCGGGCAGTGGCGTCGGGCAATCATCCTATCCACAGGAGCCCCTGTGCTGGGCTTGGACCAAGTGCCCAGAAGGATGTCCGTGAGGGCCTTACTGAATGGCAGCAGGGGCTCCGAAGAGGCCGCTGCCGGTTGAAGCACCTCGGTCAGGAGGTTAGTCCTGACCGCCACCATAGGAAGCTCAATGTTCAAGGCCTCAGTCGCCCTACGCAACACCACAGCGTAAGAGGCTCCCTCCTCCAAAGCCATGGTAGGGGGAGTAAGAATGCCAAGGTCTGGAGAAGTGTCCAGACCACTGGCCTCACCCAACTCCTCTCTCCAGTCCGGTTCTTCCAACTGGTCTGCCAAAGGGTCTACAGACCCCTCCCAGTCCTCCTCACCCTCCTTTGGTTGCCACTCAGGGCGATAGGTAACACTAGGGTAGAACAGAGGTACAAAAGTACCGGCCGGCACCAGTACCGACGTCGGTCGACGCCAATCCGGCTCCGTGTCCATGTCGAGGAGGAGGCCGGGGTCGACGTCGGTCGGGGACACAACCGGCGTCGGAGGGGGCGGAGGTGTCGCCAATGGATTCGGCGCCGGAGGAGTCGTAAGGTCGACCGGTGCTGATCCGGATCCAGGCCTGGATCCCTCGGGGCCCTGCGGCGCCGGGGCTGAAGCCGCCGGCATCGAAGGCCTAGAACCCCCAGCCGAGTGCGCGGAGCCCAAAGGCGCGCCGGCGGAGTCGGGGTGCCCAAAGATGGAGTGGAGGGCTTCGAAAAAACTACGAAGTTGGGCAGGGTCGCTTCGGCTCCCGGAAAGGGAGGGAGGCTCGGAGTCGACCCATTAGGCTCCGCGGGCGGAGCCGAAGGACGACGACCTTCCGCATCCCGCGTCGTCCGACGGACGGGGAGAACGCGAAGAGCGACGGTACTTCTCCGCCTTCTTTTTGTGCTTCGACTTACCCGAAGACAAAGACTTCGAAGAGGAGTGATGGTGGTGACTCCGCGATCGGTCCCGCGACCTTCCTCATGACTGGAACCTCGAGCGGCGCGGAGCCGACTGCCGGGCCTCCAGAAGCTTTCGGGACCGCTATTGCAAAGACTTCGGATTCATGGCCTGACAGTCAGAGCACGACTTCGGGTCGTGGTCGCGTTCCAAACACCACAGGTACACAGGGTGTGGATCCGTAACCGACGTCAACTTGTGACAAGAGTCCCAAGGTTTGAAGCCGGTTCGCCGATGTGACATCCCTGTGCACCAGGAGTCGAACGACTCAAAAAAGATGTCGACAAAAGTCGAAAAATGACAGTCAAAAAGTGACTAGAGGTACCGCTCTCTCCGGATCTGCGCTGGCTGGCGTGGAAAAAGAAAGAACTGACGTCAGCACGCAGGGGCGGCATCTAAGTAGATACCACGACGTCATTCCGGCGATCACGACACCAACGACAAACGCAGAGTCGACCGATGCCACCTACCGACGCGCAGGGGTACTGCTGAAGAAAAATTCTCCGGATCCATTCTGACGCCTGGGGGTAATTCTAAGGTAAGGAATCTATAACTAATAGTCTCTTTCAGATATATTTCTTCACTGATAGTAATTAGCATGGAACTGTCTCACGGCAAAAGCAGGAAAGGAAAAAAGTAACGAAACTGAACACAGTACAGGGCCAAAACTGTGGCGCAGGCTTCTCCAACAAGTAGCTCGTGAGCAGCTCCCCAGCTACCTTTGTGTAGGTCTCCTGTGTGGAGCCCAGCCTACTAAATTAGAAACTTTGGTTGGTCGAATAAATATATGTATAAAACAATTGAAAAATGTGTATATAAGATGAAATGTGTGTATAAATCATGCAGCATTAGAGAACCTATTACTGATATACTAAAACATGATTTTTATTATTATTACCTCGGTGCCAAGGGCATTGCAGGAATGGCTGTTCAGTATTACCATTATAGAGCCATTCCAAATTGATTAAGTCTTTTTACAATACTGCTGGCAATCCTACACTGAGATGGTCATGGCAGGTAATCTTGCATAAGGTGGTCACTAATGTAATCTTGTCTGATGTGGACAGCACTGATAATATTAGTAGCTCGGGGTAATTTTCAGAGAACATAAGCAGCTCTTGTTACTGACAAGGTTGGAGACCCATCTGTGGAACATCAGTGATAAGGAGACAGGGCCAAGCTTACAGGGGATTTGTGACACCTGGGATGGGCAGGGTAAGATGTCAATAGCTGACCTATAGATAAGTGCATAGTATGTTTTGTGGGAAAAACTGTTTTTGACATATTAAACTCATGAATTTGGGCTCCCATTTCAAATATGCAAATACTGTGGTTATTTTTGCGATTCCTACAGAACATATGTTTTTGATTTGTTTATAACTTTAGTGCCATTTGACAATTCTTTGCGAATTATGGCAGATACTTATATGTGGTATCTCAATTTTTGTGGCGATCATTAAGTAGACAAGGTTTACAGGGCAGAAGGGAGAAGTTACAAAACAAAATATTTATTGAATCTGCATGCTGTTTTGCAGTTAGCATGTTAAACTCAGTGCTTAAATCTCAATTATCATGCAGATCTGCCAAGGGGAGCAAGTGCCTTTTGGTAGTTCTGCTTGAAATCTGAGTTGCAACAACTTGGCTTAGAGTCTTACACTTTTCATGCAGGTTCTTTTATTGGAAAACTAAACGTATTTGCATATGGCCAGGTACTATGCCCAGAGGCTGGTGTGTGCAACTGAAATCCATGCACAGCTGGTTTGGATGGGACAAGGCCTGATGCAGAACCTGGGTGCAAGGCCTGGGCGCCTGGCCTGGCCATAGGTGAGAACCTGTTCCCAGAGAATGTGGCACATGGTATGAGGATACACACAGCTGGATTGGGTGAGAGGGTGCTATTACAAGTAGAGGCCACTGCACATGGCTGAACGCTACATGCAGCTGAGTTTAGTGGGGCAGGAGTTAGGTGAGGACCAGGCTGTAAGTTAGGCGCTGTGCCAGGGTTTCTGCACATGGCCAAAGGTTAAGGAAGGACATTGGCAGAGCACAGACCCTTTGTCCAGAGCCCAGGTTGGATAGGGCGGCAGTAGGTGGCTGCTTTTCATGACAACATCTTTTATGATTGTGTCCCTATGTGGAATGGCAGCCACCAACCACAGGTCTGTGGGTTCCTCTAGCAAATATTTTTTATTCCCAGCACTGTACACAAAGCACTAATGCAATTGTTCAGGGTCAAAAGTAAACCTTTTTCTTAGCCTAGACATTGGGTAAAATAAGCTGATGAACACCCAAAGATATACATTATCTGGGAAAAGAAAAAAAGCACTCCCTGAAAACGGGAAACTTTGAAAATGACGTCCATCACAAGGACACCTGAGGCTTAAGTTTTAATGCAAATTCTCCCCTCTAAGGCCACCTGAGGCTTAGGATCTAACGCAGGTACTCCATTCCAAGACACCTGAAGCTTAGGACCCAGTGCAGGCACTCCATTCCAAGACAACTGGGGCTTAGGATACAACGTAGGTACTCCATTTCAAGGTCACCTTGGGCTTACCATCCAATGCAGGTACTCCATTTCAAAACACTTGAGGCTTAGCTTTCAAAGCAAAAACATCAATCCAAGACACCTGAGGCTTAGGATCCAACACAGGTACTCCATTCTAAGACACCTTAAGCTTAGGATCCAACGTAGTTACTCCATTTCAAGGTCAACCTTGGCTCAGGATCCAATGCAGGTACTCAATTTCAAGGCCACCTGAGGCTTAGCAACCAAAGCAAAAACATCAATCCAAGATACCTGAGGCTTAGGATCCAACACAGGTACTCCATTCTAAGACACCTTAAGCTTAGGATCCAACGTAGGTACTCCATTTCAAGGTCAACCGTGGCTCAGGATCCAATGCAGGTACTCAATTTCAAGGCCACCTGAGGCTTAGCAACCAAAGCGAAAACATCAATTCAAGACACCTGAGGCTTAGGATCCAACACAGGTACTCCATTCTAAGACACCTTAAGCTTAGGATCCAACGTAAGTACTCCATTTCAAGGTCACCCTGGCCTTAGCATCCAAAGCGAAAACATCAATCCAAGACACCTGAGGATTAGGGTCCAATGAGGGAACTCCATTTCATGGCTACCTAGGGCTTACGATCCAATGCAGGAACTCTATTTCATGGCTACCTAGGGCTTACGATCCAATGCAGGAACTCTATTTCATGGCTACCTAGGGCTTACGATACAATGCAGGAACTCCATTTCATGGCTACCTAGGGCTTACGATCCAATGCAGAAACATCATTCCAAGGCCACCTGAGTTAGGACCAAATGCAAGAACTCCATTTCACAGCTACCTGAGGCTTGTGATCCATTGCAGAAACACTATTCCAAGGCTACCTGAGACTTACCGTTTTTGTCAATCTCTGAAAGAAAAAAATCTGAGGTTGGATACCCCACACTGACGAGTGTGTTGTCATGTGTCACAGGGCCCTATTTAGGCAACATGAGAATAGCCCTCTTCCTGATATCTTTTACTTGGCTCTACCACAAACATGACCGCACACATCCTGAAGTCTCCCTTGGCAAGGTAGGGAACCTCAAATTTCTCAGAAGCAATCCACGGGCCAGCTGTTGTTTTAAATGGCCAGGGAAAAAGTCAATGGAAAACACTCCCTGGAGACCTACGTGAGGTCAATTGCGCTCACAGGCAAGGAAAACAGAAAAGCAACCTCTTGCTTGTAAACAACCGTAGAGGGGATGTGACCTGGGTGATGTGATGTGATACTACTCTTGGCTGATTCTTCCCTTGAACCACTTTAGAGTGAAGATAAAAAGAGCACAATATGGTGGATTCTAGTGGAACCCAGGGGACAAACGCTTATGTAGGTCCATAACTACACATGTGGATTTATTTGTTTTGCAAAAGAGAAACGAAGTGGCTTGACTTGAAACGCAAGTCGAGAAAAAGCATCTTACTGGCAGAAGCATTACAATCAAAATAGTTTCCATCAGCGTGACCACAGATCCCAATAAAACCTTGGGGTGCTGGACGTTTCACAAACCCGACAAGGAGGTGTTGAGCCTTTCACTCGTTATTAAAATTAGTTTAGATATTTATAGAAAGTCCAGTGCAGGGAAATCTCACTTTAAAACTCTTGATAATGGACAAAAACAGGAACACACAATTTACAGCAGCCGAGATTTGTGGAAATTTTTTCCAGAAAAGCAAACATGCAAATATAAAAGGCATTTCCGGAAAATACGCAAAATGAAGCTTCCAACATGTTTTTCTCTTTAAGTAACCAGATTGTTGGCACCCACTACATGAGAGCTGGATCAACAGATGGACCAATATAGGAAGGAATGACTGCGCCAAGTGTTCACTGAATACTTCTTGTTGTGGATATGGGAAGTCTTGGCTGGGTGGAAATCACGTGATGGTCTCGATAGTCTGCACAAAACATCTTTATAGAAGTCAGGCCTCTGCACAGGAATCTAAAGTTTAAGTAGGTGGCACTGAACAAATAGTAAACAGAATGTGTTACCTAATCACTCCACTCGGGGTGTTGCCCAGTTCATCCCGAAGAACAAATAATTCTGGTAATCTGAAAAGACATTCATAATGAAGGGTGTCTTACCATGCAGTTGATGGAACCTGATTATTTAAGATCATCAGACTTGATCAAATCCTATTCATTGGTGTTATACTAATACCTACTTAAGAAACATTACTAACACAGTGTCTTGTGAATACATGAAAGTTTAAAACTGCATCGTAAAAGCATGCAGAAGTTTAAACCTGCATCCTAATGGTTTGAGATTAAGTCATTCATGACAGAGAGAGAAACCTACTAATGTACTGTGATATTAATGTGAAAAAGTAATAATGCAAATCGTAATTAGCAAAATATGATTATGAAATGTTTAAGTAAAATGATTTCTACTTATAGTTTCCTTGACATGAGAATCTAAAAAAGAAAGTACTTGCTTATACTTTAATGAATCATAATCAGACTATGCGTATAAGATTAATGAAATGATGCTTCCTATATTATTTCTTATGCATCTCTATTTCTCCAAGCATTTTAAATAATAGTGTGTTTATTCATTAGAAAATGATGATTTAGTAGTTTTCCATGTAGGCCTCGAAATTTGAAATGTATTTAGTTTTCATTATTTTCTTCGGATAGAATAAGATGCTGACCTGATTGCAATGTAGCTATGAAATATTATCGTTGAAGTTTCTTTCCTACAGTTTGAATAATGGACATTTTCCCTGTATCTAGAAAAACTGTAACAACCTTGTTGCAAGCTTAGAGGGAAGCGTGCAGAGCGGACATGCTAGGTTGGAAATGTATTTTCCTATTTCCGAAGGGTAATGATATTGAACATTCTTAGAGAACAAGGGAAACATTGAATATAGTTATTACGTATGGGTTCAGGATGATTTGGGTTAGAAAACGATCACACCACGGTGGCACCACAGACTTTGACCAATGGAAATCATGCAAACTGTAAAAAAGTTATTTTGTGAGAAGGAACTGATAATGTAAGAAGGTATAATTACCCCGTGGGAAAAGGACGTGCGCGGCTACTTTTCCTTGCAAATCTTGAGCTTGACATGCTATTTGAACTCCGATTTCCCTGCACTGAACTCTCCTGATTACCTCCGTACTTTACCGGCTGGTGAAGTCGAGCAGGTTGAATCTTTCAGCTGAAGACCTAAATGACTCCAGCTATTGTACGCTGTACTCTAGCAATCTTTTGGGTTCATCTTGTGACCTGGTTCTGAATAATCCACAACTGATTCTTGGTTTGTATGATTCTGAATTGCATATTGTGTTTGCAATGTGTTTTCTCGCTCTCTTTCTCTCCTCACACATGATGTTATTTGATGATGTATTTTGCTCCAAGCTGTGATGTATTGTGATTTTACCTGTATACAATTGAAATACTGATATTAAATGATTCTATTGTGTTATTGTGTTCTGACCAATCAACTTGAAGTTTGATGGTATTGATGACTATTCCATGTGTTTGTGTTTTTTACTGATGATATTATTGATATTGTGAAGGTATTGTTATTAGCATGGCACTACTTTATTCCAGGTCCTAATGAAGTAGTGGTTTTCCGTCTCTAATTATCTAAGTCCCTATTAGCTCTTACAAAGATCTATCGAAGGACCTTATGGTTGCGATTTGTTATAGAGTTTCTATGGGCCAAATTCTGTGTTATTGAGCATAGTGTTGCTGAGGATTGAGTTTATGGTGTGTAAGGTAGCTCATGCCTGAGCTCACCAAATATTTACACACCTTTCCGATGGATCATAGCAAATAACACACAGAGAAGAAACAAGCATTTGCAATGCAATAGGTCTCGCATTAGCGAGAGTTTAAGCTATTGGCATTGTAAGTGACAATGCCTTTTATTTATCTGTTTTGCTAATTAACACATACATAAAAGGCATTGTCATTTACAGTGGCAATAGCTCAAACTTGTAAATGCAAGACCTATTCAAAGAAGCGGCCGCCATTGTCCCGGGCTGCTCGGAAAGTGAAAGCACACATGGCGCGCTGAATGTTGCAGGAAACGAAAACTAACAACAATGTCTCAACCGGTATTATTGAGAAAGGCAATTTAACATGTATGTACAAGACATTACAAGGAAAAGAAGAAGGGAGACTCGTAATTCATTGTAAAATGTGCCCATGGCATCATATATTTAAAGTTGGAAAAAGTAATACAAGACAGTTGTATCAGCACTGTAGGCAAAGAATGCGAAGGCAACCCAAAGACTTTGTACACTAATGTGCTCGTGACACACGAAGGTGACGGCGCAAGTGACAAGTGAGAGAAAACAGCGGAAGGCGCAAAGTGAAAAAAGGTGACTGATATGTACAAAAATATATGGTTCACAAGGAGTTATTATCACTATTTAGTCATAGTTTCATACACATTTTGAGTGAACCATAGTTGAACTGGCGCCGCGAATTGCGCTGAAATGTTGACAGCGTTTCGATCCTAATGATTTAGGATCATCGTCAGGACCGGGTTGCCGGGTCAAGGGTGCTGTACAGGGAAGGAAAAGGGAAAAATCAGAGAGGGAGGAGGACGGGGGAGGGGGGAGCGCGTAAGGGAGCGGAGAAGGCACTGGGAAGAAGGCATACCTGAGGTTAGCAGGAGACGAGCGAGGGGGGGCAGCGTAGCTTGCCCAGGTCTAGTGGCAATGAAGTCCACCGGGAGGGTCCTGTGGAAAAGGAAATGGGGTAAACAAGAGGCCAAGGAGAAGGTCCTACAGAGAAAGGAGCGGGGTGGACAAGACCCGGGGAGGGGACCAGAAAGGGGGGGGGGGGAAGAGTGAGAGAGGGAATGGAAGGCTTACCAAGGCCGGTGCACAGAAGGGAAGGCATCACCGGTGTGTTCAGGAGTCCGGTCGGCGTGGAGAGACCAGTATCAGTGCCAAGGAGGCAGGAACTGGTTGAGGGCGATCCGGAGGGGCAGGAGTCCTAAGGGAAAAGACACGGATGAAGGGCGAGGTCCTATGGAGGCGGGATCAGGGGGGAGAGAGAGAAAGGCGGGGAAGAGAAACTTACCCAGCCGTAGTAACACGAATACTGCGGGGAATACCGGGGACAGGGTCGGAGTCCCGATCCACTGTCCGGGTTGAGAGGGGAGGTATCGGTCCGGAGTGTCCGTCCTAAGGGTGGGGAAAATTCGTGATCAATGAGGTGAGGGATTACCAAAATACGGGCAGACAGTGTGTGGTAAAGCAATGCGGAAGCTTACCGTTAAGGAAGTGAAGTTCAGTTCAGGAGTGGAATTCAAAGCAGGAATTAATCCAGTGGCAATGAAGGCGCTAGGAACAACGCAGGGCCGCCACGATCGTGTGCGGCATGCCGGTGTCCTAGGAGAGGGGAAAGGCAGGCCGATAAAGTAGACGCTGCGCTTCCGGGGTCCGACGTGGACGTGCCTTTCTCAATAATACCGGTTGAGACATTGTTGTTAGTTTTCGCTTACTCACCCAGATCTCAACCTGGTCTATGGGTTATACTCCTGTTGTGTTTTACTAGAATGTTGCAGGAAAGCATGTCCTGCCTGCAGTAGGAGAAACTCATTAAAGAAAATAGTGCTTACAAACGTACCGTGTAACAACCGAAGTCAAAGGGCCAGTCCGCAAGGGAGGTTACAAATGAAGACGAGGCAGTACTAAGGAGGGACTAAGAAGCCTATTAATGAATCAGAAGCCAGCATTTACGAAGGGCAATGACACAAGTCAATGACAAATATGGGTGGAGAGTGGGTGGGGCTTCTATTCCATACTCCAATACAGCATGCCGCAGAGCAGCGCATGCGCTGCCCATGCGACCTAAAAATTACTTGCCTCCTGCAGCACAGAGCTTTAATTAACTCACTAGGGAAAGAGGAAGGGGATGGAGCAACTAGAGGGAGGGACAGACAGGAGGAACGAGGAGCCGATAAACAGTGGTTGAAGGGAGGGCGCAACGAGAGGGAGAGGCAGGCAGGAGGAATGAGGAGCCAACACACATGGGAAAGAAGGAGGGGAGGGAGCAGCAATGAGTAGACACACCAGTGGAAAGTGTAGCTCTCTTCTAAACAGCATGATACATGATTGCTAAACCATTTTTAGTAATCAATAATGTACTATTCTGTTAATTCTCTTGATCAAGTGATGATATGCTGATACTTTACTCTGCCTTGGGTCCTTAAAACTCTGCATTCACACTAAGCAGTGAAACTTTAAAACCTTGCAATGGCAATAATGGCCTCTGGCTTGAAGGCAGTAGGAGAGGGGGATTCTAGTTCTCTTTCCATGCATGATGCCTGGTTCCATATTGAGGAACGGAACAGCACAACCACTAGCTAGAAGGACAGTAAGCGTGCCTGAGCTATTAAAAAGGATACTGAATTTGGAATATTCTGACTTGTCAAAGTGTGCAGGTCAACTCGCGTACAAGCAGTGAGCCACCTCCTGAAGTGGGGGCCATGCTAGTGTCACTCAAATGTCACAGTTATGGGTACTGCTGGCTCAGCTCTTGTGGAATCTTCAGTGGTCTAGTGATACTTTGCTGTACATCTCTTATACTTCCTAATTATTTGTAGGTCGAACCTGGGCAGTGCATGCGCTGCTCTGCGAGGCATGCTGAATTAAGGTAGAGATTTGAAGCTCCACCCATATTTTTCACTGGAATGTGTCACTGTCCTTTGTAAACTGTAGCTTTTCATTGGTCAATAGGTTTAGTAGTCCCTCCTTAGTACCGCCTTGTCTCATCTACTAACCTCCCATAAGGACTGGCCCTCTTACATGTGTAACTCTGTAGGCTTTAATTACAGCCTCCCAGGACTATTTCCTTAAATTGTTCTCACCTGCCTGCTGTTGCAGGCAAGACA
This sequence comes from Calotriton arnoldi, assembly GCA_963921515.1. Lineage (NCBI taxonomy): Eukaryota > Metazoa > Chordata > Amphibia > Caudata > Salamandridae > Calotriton > Calotriton arnoldi. The sequence continues at coordinate 675,727 of CAWUFW010008667.1, forward strand.
CTGTCTCTCCTGCTTTTTTTTTTTTATAGCACAGCATGCCACAGTGGCGGCCGCGCCTTTGGCTTGAGGCGCCGAACGCGGCCGCACATTTCTTTTGTTTACTATTTATTCACTTTTTTTGTTGTTGTTTACAAGCACCCCATGCTGTGCCTTCACGTTAATAGAGGCCGCTCTCCTTTCTTTAGACGAGCTGCATCTAAGAAAGGGGTGCGGCCGCCATTAAAGTGAAACCATTGCATGCAGTTCGGAGACAGCGCTAACCTCGGTAATCAATAATATTCGTGTTCAGGTTGACGCAGGGCACACCACGCTGTTGATTCTTCTTGACCTTACCGCAGCCTTTGATACCCTATCTCCCATGAGACTGGTGGAAAGACTCAGGGAGATAGGGGTTGGGGGCACGGCCCTCAAGCTACTTACCTCCTTCCTTAGTGATCGGGCACAAATAGTGAAAATGGGTCAATTTCACTCGGCTCCTAACCATCTGTTATGTGGAGTCCCTCAGGGCTCCTCCCTGAGCCCGACCCTTTTCAATATTTATGTTGCCCCACTGGCCAGGGTTGTCAGATCCTTTGGATTGGAGGTGTTGTCCTATGCCGACGACACGCAAATCATGGTGTCTATTACCCACAGCGTTAGGGAATCTGCCACTGATTTCAAAAGCTGTATGCAGGCAGTCTCCTCTTGGATGGTTGAGAATTATCTTAAACTCAACGGGGACAAAACAGAGGTCTTTATCTTTGGAAACCAACAGAATGTCTGGTCCAATGATTGGTGGCCAGATACGCTTGGTTCTTGTCCTTGCCCTGTATCCCATGGAAAACATCTAGGGGTCATAGTGGACAACTCTCTCTCTCTCTGAGCCCTCAGATTAATAGAACGGTGTCCACCTGCTTTGGGATCATTAGGACTCTCAGGAAAATCTCCCATTTCCTCTCTTTTGCCTCCCGAAAGCAGGCAGTTATTGCCTTAGTGCTGTCCAGATTGGACTACTGTAATGCCCTCTATTTGGGCATTTACAAGGGCCTTGTTCGTCGTCTGCAGCTGGTGCAGAATGCAGCAGCCAGGCTGGTGATGGATCTCCCTAAATACCACTCAGTCTCGGCTTCTGTCAGCAAGCTGCAATGGCTCCCTTTAAACCGAAGAATTCTGTTCAAGGCTCTCTGTCTTACTCACAAGGCCTCCTAAGACCTAGGTTCAGATGGCATTAAAGGGCTTTTCAGGCGCTATGTTCCCACTAAACAGCTTAGATCAGCCAGTAAAAATCTTCTGGAAGTCCCCAGGTTTAAGAGAGCCAGATGGGGAGGCAGAGCCTTCTCAATCGCCGCTGCTAGGCTCTGGAATTCCCTCCCTGTTGATATTTCTGGACAAGTGTCTCACTCTCTCTTCCGCAATGCTCTGAAGACCTGGCTTTTTACAGGTACATCAGTCTAAGCCTTACTTCTATTTTCTGTCTGACAGCCCCTCCTGCAGCGCCTTGACGCCTCTGGGCTAAGTTTGCGCTTTAGAAGACTAATATTCATTCATTCATGGGGCGATTTTACAAAAAAAATGCTTTTATTTGTCAACTTGACAAACAAATGCTTTTTTTTGGTAAAAGTACCCCATACTGCGCTTTCACTTTAATGGCGGCAACGCCCCTTTCTTTGGACGCGGCTTGTCTAAAGAAGGAGGCGCTGCCTCTATTAACGTGAAAGCGTGGCATGGGGCGCTTGTAAACAACAAAAAATATTTGCAATGCAACAGGTCTCACATTTGCGAGAATTCAAGCTATTGTCATTTACAATGCCAATAGCTCAAACTCTCGTAAATGCGAGACCTATTGCATTGCAAATGCTTGTTTGTTTATCATATTGAGACAGCCTGACTTGGATGCCATGTTGGAGTCATTGGAACCAAGATATACCCAACTGTAGAGGCCTAATCAGGGCAAAACTGGTCCTGGGCTGCTTGAGTTCCGGTTCAGGGAGGCGCTATCCTGGCAGTACGGGCTGGACTGTTTCCAGTGGAGCAGGGTCAAGAATGATTTGTATATTGCTGGGTCCAAACTGGTATGGTTTGTAAAATAACGATGGATTGGGATGCAGCCCAAGTAATTACCAGTGGCTGAGAATACTTCAAGCATTCCATACATCACTTTTTGCATACTTTAGTAAGCCTAGATGCAGAGCAATTGATGAAGCACAATGCTATTACCGACAGAAAAATGAGTTACCTTCAGTGACAGGTAATTGTAGGCCACTGTGCGCTCTTAAATTTATTTTTCAACCATGCAAGGTGCCGGAAGCTCCCCAGACACTGCTACTGGCCCTCGCCACCACTTGTAGCATGCTGCATCCAGGAAGTGCACTGCTCGAGGCCACCATTTAATGATTGGACTTCTAACCCATTCAAAGATGGACACTCGTACATGTGTACACATGCTAACGCAAGGGTGGCCATCTTTTAACATTTAAAAACGTCTGCCTGTACCACACACATTGGTGGCCATCTTTGAATGCTTTTGTAAAACTTTGCTACAAGATGCTTTAACACGACCTCCTCTGTGATCATATTTTTGCATGCATTGGGGCCATTTTATCTCGGTTTTTGTAAAAGAAAAAAAGAAAAAAAGATGTACAAAAACGTTAAAAAGCCAGCACTGGCAAAACCAATAGGCTAGCAGTCAATGCCAGACCTACTGAATTTGCCACGGATTGGTATTTTTGTGCTCCACTTTTGCTTCAATGGCTTCTTGCTCCAGTCATTTCCTACAATCCCTCAACACCTATGTCCTCCTCGCTTCGCTGTCTCACTTTGCTTACCCAGGAGTCCACTGCTGTTACAAATACTCCTTTCTCTATGTTAACACCAACCATTCTCATTCACTCACTCATAGCCCTTCTTTGATCAAGCCTTAATTAAACATAACATGGAGGGGAGTTTGTGATTTTGGCGGGCAAATCCAGCCATCGCTCCTTGGTTACTGCAACTTTTATAGGTAAACTCGAAAATGCCTACATTAAACTGATTTAAAAAAACATGCCCTTGATCCTACTAATCTTTCTAATTAACAGGCAATATCCTATGGCCATTGCTATGCAAACATATTGAAAGATTTGCCATTAGTCAAATATTGTCCAAATGCACTAACCGTGTGCACAGGACCTAATGGGAGCAATACTCATTTCTGTTTCTCACCACCTCCACTAAATACCACATGCACAGAAATATCAGGGCCAATGGTAGAAGTGGGGAAAGGGGAAATGAGAGAAAAGAAAAAAAACTGATGAGACCCTGGACTCCACCAGTCTGTCGTGTCCATTCTGCTGGGGAAGGAGGACTGCATGATGCTGAGAATCTCTACAAGACAGAGAGATACCTTCAGTAACTTATTATTAAGAGTTCTAAGCTTAACTGTAATATGCCTAGAGATACCTTAGTAATATCTCTGTATAACCAACTCTGTGTACTTTGATGTGATCCTGGTAATTTCTGAAAACTAAACATAGAAAGCACGCGGATCTCAAATATATGCACACTGGCACTTGTCCCTATGTTTTGAATAAATATGTGCTCTCTTGTGGAAGATGAGTTATAGTTTCTACTTCTGCAGACCTGCAAAAAAACAAAAACCTGACAGAATAACCACCCTGTTGTTCGCTGGTCTTAAAAATCTGCACAATAGAACTCTATTACCTTGTGCATGGCATTCATTGTATGTACAATCTCAGAGTCACTCCTGTTTCTGTTTTATCACAGAAATACCTTTAACAGAATGCAACAATCCCAGTCTTAAGAGTTCAGATAAAAGTTCAAGAAAATAGTTACAAATTCGTTTTCAACATGACTTTCAGAATACTTCTCTGTATTACCAATGTATCTCAAATGGCTCTCAAAGTTATACCTGATAATTCAAGATGGCTGCCATCTTATCAAAGTATGCGAGAGGTCGGGCCTGCTGGGAATCGTAGTTCATTGCCAGCATGCTGCTGAGCAGTGTGCTCCAAGTACACCTGCAGCCTCAGTCCAGACAGAACTGAAACGTTGTGCATCCTCCCCTTGATGCGACCTCCATGCAGAGATGCTGCTGACACGTCTGGACCCGGGCCGGGAAGGCAGAGCCGGACCCAGTAGGGGCCCGGGTTGAACGCCGGCCGGCGGCGGGGGACCCTCCCCTTTCCCCGCCCTCGCCACATGTAAATGCCCGGCTAAGCCGGGAGGGGGCCAGGATTGGCCCACAAAGACAAAGAAGGCTCCCCCAATCAGGGGGCGAGCAGGTAAGCCAAAGGGGGATTAAGAAGGGGGCCAACGGCCCTTGAAACCACAAGTCACCCCCCCCCCGTTGGCGAGGAGATAGGAGGAAAGAAACCCACCCATCCACACCTAGGAATACGGGCGTCGCAGCCGTAACAGGGAAAGGGTAGCGGATCAAACACAAGGAAGCTAGTAGGACTCAAGATCACTAGAGGATAGACGGGAGGCTCTCACAGTGGCCTTGGGATGCCTCACGGCAGGGGTACTGAGGGAGCCAGGGGCGGCGTGCCGCCAGAGAAAGAATAGAGGCGACACTCCCGCAGGACCCTTGGGATGCCTTACGGCAGGGGTACAGAGGGAGAAGATGGTAGGGACTCAGCCTCAGGAAAGAGAGAGTAAACGCTCAGGCAAGGTCCTTGGGATGCCAAACGGCAGGGACCCCCGGGAGAAGGGAGGGCCCACCAAAAGGCCCAGGGCGAGCGGGACGGCACTTGCAGCCCGGGCAGGTCCCAACGGACACCCTCCAAATCGGTAGCAAGTTGAAGCCTAGACCCGCGACGTGAAACCCCGAGAAAGGTGCCCCTCCCTCCTCTCCCAGAAAGTCGGGAGGCTGGAAGTCCAGATCAAAAAGAAATTGAGGAAAGCTAAGCAAGGACATAGAGGGCTTATGACCATGGACGTTGAAATATAAAATTGTATGTAACAAAAAATTTGTGGTATTGAAAATAAACCGCGACCTTTTCAGGCACCAAAGAAGTGGTCAGTGGTGATTGTAAGGGAAAGCGCGCAGTTGGCGGTAGCAAGCGGGGGGCGGACAGGGGGGGGGGGGGGCTCGCCGCCTGGAAGGGGTTTCTCCGCGAGCTTCCTTCCAGAGCCATCCTGCTCCAAAATGGACGTGACAGGAGTACGGGCCTGGGAACAAAGTCTTCAGTCTGACCATTGCTTTGTATCTGGAGATTGCCACATTTTGTTAGATGCATCATTAAATCCTTGGCAATACCTCTGCCTTACTCCACTCTGGGCTAATACTCGTGTGCTACAAACTACCATCAAATTCACTAACCCATAAAAAGAGTAAACTCTCTTACACATGATGCCTCCTATATACACAGCCCTGTCCCGGCATGTCTGGAATGCTCGCTGTAGTGTGGGAGGCATGTAGAGGCGCTTGGACTGACAGGGAAGCTCCTAGCCCCAGGTAGTGATGGAGCCGAACCAGGCGCCTCCAGGTGCATCATTTTTCGAAGAATTAGACTGCAGTGCCGAAGAAATTCCTCGCGTGCCTTCTCGAGACTGTGAAAAACATTAATTTCTGCATAGGGGTGTTAAAACAAATAACATGTTCTCTGTTGATAAACAAACTCTTTCACGCACAGTGCTGAGCAATGCGGGTATCCAGGTATCACCGACACATCCTATAATTCAGGAGAATTTATCACCCACCCACGATAAAAATATCAGATTAGCTTCCCAGAGAGAATTCGCGGTCTATGGCTCTAAAAGGGAGGTCTCATATGTAAAGAGTTAGCTGATAACGTGCACAATCTGTAGATTTAGATCCCTGCTTTAAATCTAAAACGCCACGGTTTTACCAAACATTATTTTAGAAAGTATTTATGTCCACACAAATTGCTATAATTTTAGGGCACTGTGAAATGTGTTATATGGGTCCGGAAAAGCTGGGAGCATGCAGAGGAAGAAGAGGGTCCGGAAAAGCTGGGACCATGCAGAGGAAGAAGAGGGTCCGGAAAAGCTGGGGGGATGCAAAGAAAGAAGAGGGTCCTGAAAAGCTGGGGGCATGCAGAGGAAGAAGAGGGTCCGGAAAAGCTGGGGGCATGCAGAGGAAGAAGAGGGTCCGGAAAAGCTGGGGGCATGCAGAGGAAGAAGAGGGTCTGAAAAGCCAGGGGGGGCATGCAGAGGAAGAAGAGGGTCCTGAAAAGCTGGGGGGATGCAAAGAAAGAAGAGGGTCCTGAAAAGCTGGGGGGTGCAGAGGAAGAAGGTCCATCAGCGGGGCTTGTCGCTATCCCAGGTGTCCTGCTGGCCTGTACAGTGTTTGCCCCTTCAGAACAGGCTGGATCAGAAGAGCAGGAGATGGGAGTTGGTCGGTGTCCAAAGAACCATCACAAAGGAGTACAGCTTGTAACCGAGCATTATTAGTTCTCCATAAAGGAAGCCTCGCATGGGGACCACCAAGGAGTCTGGAAGAACAGTGTTAGCCTACAAAAGATGGTCCAGGATACAGCCTTGCAACTCTGAGTGATGCTCTTTGAAGATGCACTAGAGTCTGAACCAACAGCACCATGGAGGGAACACAGCCTCTGCTTGAGCCCCGAGGTAGGATGGTGAAAGATCTGCGTATCCATTAAGACTCCGTCGATGAGGAGCAGAAGTGAAAGGGGAGGATGCCCTCAGATTTGAAAAATGCAAAGATCCCTTCACGGGTGCTGTGGGCAGCAGAGGGGATCTAAGAGACAAGGGTGTTCTGTGTGAAAGAGGAAACATTCCTCAGGAGTGGAATCCTTGACCGGTTGGGGTAAAAGGATAACAACGAGCCTATGGGAGCCCTAAAGAGAGATGGGCAAGCACAATAATGTTCTTTCTTAAGCAAAAACAACTGGGTACAGCCAACATGCCGGACACAAGCCAAGACACAATGGTAGGGAGCTACGGAGTTATAAAATGGCCGATAATTATGGGAGAGAGTCAAATAAAGCTCAAACTAACATGGCCACCAACTCCTAGTAGACTGAAGTGCTCTTGATGGCAGAGACATGATCGTGAATGAGAAGCAACGCTAACCCCACTCCAGGTTACATGGAGGACGCGCTCCATAGAAGAAGCACATTGCCGGGGCAACAGATGATGTGTAAGTGGAGTGTTTCCTACCAGGTGGTGTCAGTTGAGGATGAGCCAGAAGCATAGCGCTATCTTTTGTTACTTTTGGGTGACATAGAAGGTAAGGACCATGTATCCCCTGGGAGAAGCGTATGCAGGGCAGAGCCAGCATCTCAAAAGAGCAAGAGAGGCAGAGAGAGTCTGGGAAAACTAGGAAAAAGGAAGCCAAGGTATAGGCAAGAAGGGAGTGCTATCTAAGGCAGAGAAAAAAAGAGGAAACAATTAAAACAAATGTTAAAGAACAGTGTCCAGAGGGACAAAACAGAAGGAAATAAGAGTAAAAAAGCCAGAATGCCTAAAAAAGGCAAAAATAATGTTGATTGTAGGACTCTAAAAGAAAGCTGGCAGAGTACCTATCCGAAAGCTTATTGTCAAGAAAGGAGGTATAAACAGCGAAAAGGCCTGCTTTAAACAAGTTGATAGTTTTTTATGGGTACAGTTTTTCTAACAATGTTTTTTATGTAGGAAATGCTGCTGACTGCATAACACTGAAGATCTCATACATAACGTTAGCCTCCGTGTGTTAGTAAATTCTGTGCAGATGCCATTCGTCAGAAGTCATCCATAGTTATGTGCTCAATCACAGAGTATTATCCCTCTTAGATGGGACAAGGAACTGCCTTGTGAAGTTGAAAGATAAACGCATGTTCACTCAGTACATGGACCACCACCCTGCATTCCACAGTGCAGCCTCACCAGTTTCCTCATTAAGAGGGAATCTACCTATGTAAAGATTCTGATGAGTGGCATGGTGTGCCAGGAACAACAAAGCGCCTACGGGCTGCAAAGCCACCACTCAGGTAACTTTCTCTTACACCCAAGCCCTGCCTCCCTCCTGCTTCATCTGTGTGGAGATTCCGCAGCATGAGCACATGATGGACAGGGAGGAGAGTAGGCAGTATCAGGCAGCCAGTGGTACTAGCCATTATTTGTCATGAACCCTTTTGACCAGGTTGCACATTGCTTTGAGGAAAGGTGCATGCCAGGTAACCGCCCTGCAGATCTCTCTGATGCCACAAGCCTGAGGAATGCAACAGAACATGCATTAGCTACATTGGACAGAGATGGCCCACGCAAGTAGTAACACTGATAGGTGCACGGCCACATCCATCTGTCTGTCAAAGGTAGTGCTGTGTGTCATGCAGTAGGGACCGATAACCCAAGCGCACCATAGAGGCTTCACTCAGGGCGCACACATCTCTGAGTCAGCAGACGCACGCCCTTACTTGCTTCGCCGTGATATACAGAGACGTCATCACATTTTCTTACAAACAGAACAAATGTGAACTTTGCAATAAGCTGCTTGCAGCGTCTCATGTTTTATACCTCCCTTTCAGGGCACAAGTCCTATAAAAAGAAGTGGGGGACTGACCAAGTTAGACACTATGCAAGTGACATCATGATGCGTGCCATCGCAGCACATGACGTCACGACGTAGTGCTATAAAAGAAATAAAATAGTGCTATTTAAATTATTTGTGTAAATACAGGGACAGACCACCCCATCTGAGTCTTACAGTGTCTGCACTTATATACAGGGACAGAACAAAGGCAAAAGCATGCATCTCTTAAGTACCTGTGAAGAGATAGCAAGCTGAGTGCTTTTGTTTCCCTCTGTGGCATTTACATTTGTGTGAGGTTCCAGGCCTCCTCCAGTCAAGATATTCAAACAAAAGGAGGCCTGATGGCCCCTTAACTTCGGCCTGGCTGGCGGTCAACAAAAAACCCACCCCTCGCTGCCTGCAGGTTGCTGCTGGGAATGGAAAGCAGACAACGTGCAGGCGCTGCTGAACGTGTCCCGGTGTCTTACACCAGGACAAGTTCAGCATATTTCTGTGGGGCCCAACTTCTTGGCTGGGGGGACGGCGTCCACCCTGTGAAAATAGTGGGTGGACGCCGTGTACCTGCCTGTACCCCCGACTCGTGCCCTGCTCCCTTTCCATATATTTACTTTCGCCCACGTCTTCTTAATGTTTTAAGCAAACCTAGAGATGCACAATAAGCCTGAAAATAACATATAGCCTCATGATGTGCTATCAGTTTCTTCAGATAACAAAAGGATGCTCTCGCTGTACCAGGGAGGTCCGCTCTCCGCAGACACCGATTAGGGTTGTATATTTAGCTCAATGATCCCGGACAGGCAGCCAGGAGCCCCCAGGGGCTGGGCGGCCAGGGTTGGCACCCGGGGCAAGGGCAGTGAAGGTGTAACAGTCCTCTCTGTCTGGGGACAGCTCCTGGACCCCAGGCCGCGCCTGCCCTGACAGACAGCCAGGCTGGTATCCAGGTGGGAATAAACGCTGAGAAGGGGCTCTCGGGAAGCGGGATGCATGTTGGGAATGTGTAATATTGTATTGTATTGTATATAAAATTTATAGAGCGCACTGCGACCCCACGGGTATCCTTGCGCTTGAGCACATAGGTCAATTATCTTAGAGTATGAGAGCAGTTGAAAAAAACACTATATTATACCCTGGGAAAGAGCCAGGTCTTCAGTTTCTTTCTGAAAGACAATAGATCATCTATCTGTCTAAGTTCAGTTGGTAATTTGTTCCACGCCGAAGCTGCTGCAACGCAGAAAGCTCTTCCACCAGAACTAACTTTTCTGAACCTAGGCACTCTCACCAGTTTTGCTGAAGAGGAGCGAAGATTGCGCAGAGGAACATACCATTCAAATCTACTCTGTAAGGGCTTGGGCCCAATGCCATGTAAAGCTTTGAAAACTATGCACATAGATTTAAATTGCACCCTCTGTACAACTGGAAGCCAGTGGAGCTCAGCCAGGGCCTGAGAAAGAGAAGATTGGCGAGGTCTCATAAGTGCCAGCTTGGCTGCCATTGACTGAATTCTCTGGAGTTTCTCCATCAAATATTTAGGAGACTCCAGCAGTAGAGCGTTACAATAATCCAGTTGGCTAAGGATAATGCTTCTCACTATCAGTGGCCTAGTATACTTAGGCAACAATGGGAGAATTCTTCGTAACACCCTCATACGGTACAATTACTTATTTCACAGCCCCGCAGGGCTAGCAGCTAAACTGGCCTGCGGGGTGCTGGACTTCTTTCAACATCAACAGAGGAGGCGGTAAGAGGACACAGTCCACGTTAGCGCCCTTGTAATTATCTGGCCAGACACAACTCTGTCCTGTACTAACAACAATGGTGATAAACCAGCGATGCAGTGGAGCAGCGAGGATGCCAAGGACGCTCGTGCAAGGGATGAACGTGTCCCTCCCACGCCCTTGTTCACTAATAAAAGCACCCATAGCTGGTGTGCATGTGGCCCCAAACAACCCCAGCCCCGGTGCCACTGCACCCGATACACCGAGAGCTAAACCCCTGCGTATGCCTGCGGAGTTTGTTGTGGAAGTGGAGTGCAGACCAGACCACGACCTCCAAGGGATTGTTTTTAAATTATTATTATTTTTAATCGTATGGATGGTAGATGGGGAATATGAAAGCGCTCCGCAATTTCAAAATTTAAATTAATAATGAACTGGCATAAATAAAGGTGGAAAACATAAAAATGTAAAGCATAGCTTCATTAAAAAGAAAAGATTTGCCCTTATCGAATGCAATGTCCACAATTCAACTTCCCTTTACTTCTGGTAAGCAGCCGAGACTTATGACAGCGAATTGAACGCTCGCCGCTGTACAGTTGGTGATCTGCACATAACATGTTTAAATCACAGCAAAGCCATCATAGTTTTTCATCCCCCGCATATCCGTGCATTAAGAGCCATAAACATGGTAATAATCATATCTGTTATTTACAGCGCGTAGAAACGACAAAAGAGCAATTAAAGCGCTATATTTTACAAACATACTATCACCCATGAGAGTCACGATATCCAATTCTATGTCTATCTGCACTGATTGCATGTTTCATGAAATCCAATTCCATGTCTATCTGCACTGATTGCATGTTTCATGAAATCCAATTCCATGTCTATCTGCACTGATTGCATGTATGCCAAGTGTTCTGTCTCATCTACTATGTTGGGTGTTTGTGATGTCACTTCCTATGTGGTATATCCGTGCTGAGTTTTTAATTTGTAAGAAATGAGAGCGGGTGCCAAAGCTGTGCTCAGAAGCTCGTGGCTGGTGCTATTAAACGTCGGCGCGCGAATACCAAGGCTGTATAGTGTTAAATCCACCTCACGCCTCTTTAATCCGCTGCCAGACACTCCCAGCCCATTCACCTCACTCTTGGAGGTCCTAGCTTTCTTCACTTGTGAAGATTTTTCAATCGTTCTCTTCCTCAGTCTTTGCGCTTTTTGTGTTATTCCCTCTCTTACTTTCGGTAAATGTCTGATGAGGAAAAACAAGTGCAGGTCTCCAAAAATGAGAGCCAATGCCCCCCACCGGCTCAAATTAAGCACCGTCAGTGCAGCATGCGATGTGTGAAACGTGCACTGCTTAATGTGCCCAGGTGCCTTGCGGCATGCAATAACGCTCTTATCTCTCTCCTTCGCTGTCCAACATCTGCATGCTTCCATTCACACAAGAATTGGGGCTTTAACAGGTGCATTTGCAAATGTTTGCAAAAGGCATCTGATTGGAGGATAAGTTGTGGTGTCAATTAAACATTAGCATATGTCTCAAATATATACAATATACACAGTGCAGGATGAAAGAAAGCTTTCTGTGCTTCAATGGAATGAAGTCTGAAATCCTAAGGTTATCTGGGTACACTTCAAGCATCTACCCATCTGAATGGGCTGTTAATCTTGGAACACCTCCAAACATGTCTCTGGAGGCTAAAATGCTTGAAGTAATCATGACACAGATCCCACCTTCCCCTCCTCCCCCACAGTCAGAAGTAAAGGGTGTCCACTTTCCATGTTGAGGAAAACCCCCCCCCTCCTCTCTCAACACAACAATAAAGTGTAGCTAAAGTAAGCCTTGTCAATGGCAGATGTTGAGGAATCCGATTTCATGTACACTGGTTCTTTCCCATATAAACCTACAGACAGGCATCAGTGTGCAATATCAGGTGCTAGCTTCTGTCTCCATCTCAGGAAGAAGGAAATTATAGAACCCCCATTGAAAGCACTACAGTAGCTGCTGTGATGTTGAGAATTGAATTCAACATCTAATCCAGCATTCACACACTCTACTGGGGCAAAGGTCTACAGTAGTAACAACTAAACTGGCCTATCAGTGTATCCCAGCCTGACATCTTAGATAACCCCAGCCAGCTCAAACAAGTAGGGCTCAAACTGCTGAACATGCAGGAAGACCTCTGGAAGTACGAGGACCCGAGCTCTGGAACAATCGGACCCCTGTCCACCTCCGGACATTTTAGGAAACCCCACAAAATGGAACTGTTCAAGATAGCTTTCAACGAAACTCATCCCTAATGGGTAATGGTGAAAAACTGCCGGTTACAGATCCCTCTCAGCTGGTTAGCCTCAAATGATACATTCCTATATCTACCTCATATGCAATTCCAGTGCTCTGAAGAGACCATGAGGTGACAATAAATCTAGCCAAAAGGCAGTGGAGCACAGTACAAGGTCAAAACAAGCATAAAGTCAACGAATGATAGGAGAGGAAGCTGGGTTGCAGACAGTAATACACTTTGATATAGTGTTCTTTAAAAAGGTGACTCTTCAACTCATTCCTAGATTGGAGCAGCATTGGGGCGGCACGGATGTTCTTCCAGATCTTGGGCGCATGGATGGAAAAGGCCTGCTTGTCTTGTTTTTTTTCACTTCTTAGTCTGCAGTCTGATGGCATCCTGGCTGTGGGTGTGTGAGTACCACCATAGATAGTGAACTTGTCTGGAAGATAAGCAGGGGTTCTAGTTTTGATTGCTATTTAAATGATACAGCCGGTTTTGAGTTTGGTAAGTGCTGATAAGGGCAGTAAATGGAGTTCCTTCAGGATGGGGGTGATATGATCATATTTCATCTGGCCCTGGATGAGACATGCTGCATAAGCTATAGAGAAGGGCATTAACCACCACCCAGATGTGAGATTATGATGCCTTGAACAACAAATCTACAGTAGTTTTCTGGAAGAAACAGTTAGACTTTCTTTAGACGAGAGAGCAGGTAATTTTTATTATTTGGAAATTATTAAGCGCTGCAAATTACCCTGAAAGGGTCTCTAGGGCCTGATGCGAATCTTCCGGTAGAGGCAGAAGAAGGATATTAACAGTGAACTAAGACAGGTTTAAAACATCCATGTTTCAAGGGATTTTTTGAACTGTCTGTGACCAGTACTGTCAAGGAGATGTAAGGGGTGCTGGTAAGGCTGTCTTGTTTGAATGGCAACTGTTCCTAGAGGGTGAGGTTGGTGTCCAGGGTGATTCGAAGTGGCCTGACATTCGGTGAATGTTGGTGTGTGACGCTTGGAAAGTTCATTTGATTGAGCCACGTTTGTACTATTTCTTGGAAAATAACAGGAATTCTGTCTTGGTTGTGTGAGATTCATGTAGGTGTTGGACATCCAGGTCTGGATGATGTACAGGCAGTGTTCGAGTGTTGGATGTCTGAAGCAGAGGAAACATTCAATCAATGCTGTGTGTCATCGGCATTGTGATGAATTTTGATGCTATCATCTGTGACTACATTACCAAGCTGCTCCATGTAAAGATTTAAGAGGATAGGAGAGAGTTTAGGACACTTAGGGACTGCACAGGTGATGGGGATCTTTTGTGACCTTGAGGTTCTTATCTAAACAACTGGAGTCGTTTGGAAATGTAGGATGAGAACCAGTGGACACTGCTGATGAATCCTATTTGAGTCTGCAGAATACATATGGTGGTATGATCGACTGTGTTGAAGGCAGCTGAGAGGCCCAGCAATGTCAGGAGGCCGAGGTCATCTTTATCTGTGGTCAAGAGGGCATCATCTACAATGTGTAAGGTAGCTGTCACATTGCTGTGATCCCAGAGTGGTAGCCCTGCAGGAGATGGGTAGCACTGATGAATCTTGGAATTGAACATAGGCTGCTTTTTCAATGATGTTGCCAATGAAGGGTAGGTGAGTGATGGGTCAGTAGTTGGCAAGGTTATTGGGGCCTATTGCAGGTGTCATTAGGAATGGGAGGAATTGACTTGTCTTGACAGCTTCTGGGAAGATACCTTGAGTGAGTGAGGCATTGACATGGTAAGTTGGGTTACAAGAGCGTCCCCACAGAGTACGTTAATGAAGTACAATGATAAGACATCATCTTCTTAACAAGTGGCTTTGAGGGTGTTGAACAAGTCCATGAAATCTGCAAGAGAGAGAGAGTGTTGAAGGCTAACCATTGCTAGATTGTACGGGAAGGGGTAGGTCTAAGAGATGAAAAAAGCTTGATGTTATTGATATGCTTTCTGATCTTCTGTATTTTTTCACTGAAGAGGATGATGGCAGTGTACTTTTCTGCGGGGTGAAGAATAGGGGATCCTGCAGGGGGTTGATACAGTGCTTGATTATCTTAAGCAGCATCCTGATCTGTTGGTAGCTTCATTGATGGTGTTAGTACAGTACATTGATTTACGCTGGCTTTGTGTTGCATGGAGGGACTTCAATAACAAGAAGTCACCTGGGCCCATATTACGATAAGGGTGCACTTTCCCCTGTCTGCACCACAGTGCACCTTAAAACAGGTGTGCCGGGTGCAAACAGGGAAAGTGCACCCTATTATGGTGAAGGTGCTGCCCTCAAAGCAGCAGCGAACTGTAGGGCATTCAAGTGAAGTACGGAGCGGCTGCTTCAAAGCTGCTCCGTGTTTCACAGTGCAGGCGGCAACCGTCTGCACTTTCAAGAGGGAATCGAGATCCCCCTGCAGGCGGGTGCATTGAATCACTGCACCCGCCTGCAAGGGGATGTTTCTCCCACCAGAGGGTTGCCTTTAGAAAGCACATTGAAAGTGCGTCACCTTTTTGTGGCGCACTTTCAGTGCACCTTCTAAAGGCATGTTTGCCTCTGTGCAAGCATCCCTAATACAGCACAGGTGCAGAGGCAAAGAGATTTCCTCATTTGAATGGGGCCATGCCCCATAAAAATGAGGGAATGCCCTCTTGAGATATCGCTGACGCTACATGTGCACTAGCGTTATCACTATTACAGAAGGGGCCACACAAGCTTCAGCTGCCTCTTCCTTAATACCAAAGTGCCTCGGGCGCACAAATCTAGCGCAGGTGCCCGTTGCGCCACGGGAGCACTTTCTGTGATGCGCCCCCGGGAGTTCTGCTTTCCTTTCCTTTTCTTTTTGCCTGTGAATGGATCATATTTTATCAGTATTATTCTTCACATACCAGAGTGCTGAAGGCTTTGGCTTCCACCTGTGCATTGCAATTGGGGCAAAGATGTCAACAGTTTTCCAAAAAAGTGTTGAAGTTGTTTAGAAGGGTATGGGCGTCGGACAGAGTTGATACAGTGAGAGATGAGTTCAAGCATTAGGTTGTCAATGGAGAAGTCTTTGAAGGATCTGAAGGTTTTGTCTTTTTTGTGTTGACCTTTGTTTGTTAGCTGGACACGACCAAGAGAATAGGAGTGGCAGAGTGGTCAGTCCAGCGGTATGGGTCCTTTACATTGGATTGTTGGTGATGATGAGAAGACAGTGGAGAGGAAATTTACGGATGTGTTTGGTTTTACTGTGTACATTATGAAGCACAGGATCTACCCATAGACTCGAAGTCGAACCTGGGCAAGAATAAATCTTAAGCAACAATGATGAGCAAGTAACCATCTCAAGCAACAATGTCCACAATAGGTATTAGTTTCTGATATTGGAATGTATTGGTCAGTATTATAGCCTTATAGCCCGCCGTAGCGGGCTATACCGGCTATTAAAGGCCCGCTCCCGCGTTAAAGGCCCGAGCCGAAGGCGAGGACTTTAACAAGGGACCGGGACTTTAATAGCCGGTATAGCCCTGCTAAGAAGGGCTATAAGGCTATTAGAACATTCTGCCACTAGAGGGCAGAATGTTCTAAAAAATAAAACAAAGGCTTCTCGAAGCTCGAGGGGATTTAAATCCCCTCGAACTCTGAGAGGCCTTTGTAAAACATTGGAATGTTGCTCTGCTGGCCTTTACCGGCCCGTAGAAGCAGGGAGCACTTCATTGTCTTCAATGGAGCTCCCAACATTCCAATGTTCTAATATTTATTATATCACATCACTAACTACATATATCACAAGCTGATACCGCAAATTGATTTGCTGTGTAACACGGTTGTATCTGCTAACTGGTCTGTCACTTGACATATTTTATGGATCTAAACCAATCTGAGCAGGCGGGTCGCAAAATGCACAATTCAACATAGAAATATTTAATATGTACTTACATATCTGAGGACTCGTCAGTCTTAACTTCTTCAAGGTCACGTAAAATGTCTGAACTGGAACTGAAAGTAACAACATGACAAAAAAAGGTCTGTAAGGACCATGACTCAACATCTTCAAACAAACACTCTATTTTTGTTTTTCACCTCCAAAAACTAACCTGTGAGTCTTAGCTCTGCACAAATTTATATCATTCATGTATAAAATGCTTCCATTTCTAACGATAATGGCATTACTCCTAGTCCTACTCCCTCGCCTTCCTTCATTACCAATGAGGCCCCGCCTCCCACCCAGACCCACCCCCAGCATAAAAACTCTGCCCGCCCCCACCTCCACCTGTACGTAAACAAGCCGAGCTAGCACTCAGTTGAACCGCACCGGGAGGGAGGGAGGGTCCTCGAAGGAAGGCGAGGGAGTAGGACTAGGAGTAATGCCATTATCGTTAGAAATGGAAGCATTACCTCCCGTCCCTCCCTCGCCTTCCTTCATTACCAATGAGGCCCCGCCTCCCACCCAGACCCACCCCCAGCATAAAAACTCTGCCCGCCCCCACCTCCACTTGTACGTAAACAAGCCGAGCTAGCACTCAGTTGAACCGCACCGGGAGGGAGGGAGGGTCCTCGAAGGAAGGCGAGGAGTAGGACTAGGAGTAATGCCATTATCGTTAGAAATGGAAGCATTACCTCCCGTCCCTCCCTCGCCTTCCTTCATTACCAATGAGGACATAGCAAGCAGAAGAAAACAGAGACGGACAACTGAGTGATAAAGAAACACCAAAATTTAATACAGTGCCCCAAACACAGCAGATCAACATCCCTGGTCCCGCATAGAGGACAAAACCCTATGGCCCAGAACATTATCCAAACGCTCCAGACTCGCAATACGATAGTGACGGACAAAAGTAGAGGGAGAAGACCAGGTCGCCGCCCTACAGATTTCCACCACCGAAGCCCCCTGCAACTCAGCCACCGTAGCCGCCATACTGCGAGTGGAACGCCCCTGACCCCCACAGGAGGAGCCACCCCCTTAAGATGGTAAGCCATCAAAACCGTGGACCGAATCCAACGACTCAAAGTAGCCGTGGAAGGCTTAACACCCTTCCTAGCTGGACCGAAGTTAACAAACAAAGAGTCCCCCACCCGGAAGGACTCCACAACCTGCAGGTACCACAGCAAAGCCCGACGGACATCCAAACAATGCAAATCCCACGAAGGGAAGGACCTAACAGGGCGGGGAAACAAATTCAACAGTCCCTGAAAAAAACGCGGCATCAGAGCCCCTTCATCCCGCAAATTACGCCAGGAGCCCCGAAAAGCCTGAATAGCCGCCCACTGCACCCGCAGAGAAGCATCTAAAATAAAAGACCGGGCACAAACCCGTCCTACCAGGTCTCCCAGAAGAGTGCAGTCCGAGAGGAGGCAGCCAAGACAGCCCGACCCGGAAACACAGCCCCAGCCACAGGAGGACCGCCAAACAACGCAGCAGCTTCCTGAGCCACCGCTCCGCCCCCATCCACGAGGGAGACGAGGAGAGGAGGCATCGCCAGGAGAACTCCGTCGAGGGCACCGCCGTCGCAGAGAACCAACGCGAAGACTCCCCGGCACCGCAACAGGGAGGAACTGAAGGTAAGTCTCACTAGGGAGACAGAAAAAAACAGGTGGAGGTGGGGGCGGGCAGAGTTTTTATGCTGGGGGTGGGTCTGGGTGGGAGGCGGGGCCTCATTGGTAATGAAGGAAGGCGAGGGAGGGACGGGAGGTAATGCCACCAATCATGCAATTAACATCAAAACTTAAAAAATACACATGAAAAAGAATGCCTTCAAGTTCCCTAAATTTCCATTACGAAGGGTCATTAAGGCTACATATACCATGTTCCAGCAATTATGACTAGGACTACTTCAAGCATCTTGGACATAAGAAGTAGTAACAGTAATATTGCTTCTAGAATTCTCAACTCTTTTTGAGAACTTGACACAAGTATAAAGAGGTGTAGTGGTTTATGCTGGACAAGTAACTTTCAAAGGAAACCTTGCCTTGAGGGGTATTCAATGAATCTCTGAGAATGTGGGGAAGGCAATCAAACTTTCATGCTCGGGATATTAAGAAGACCGCAGAATGGAACACACTCTTGAAGGGTTCAAGTGAGGACCTGGGAAGCAAAAAAATATTTACATCTTTGTAGTCCTTTCTCCATAAAATAAGGACCTAGGACAGGGTCAGGTTCTGCAGCTGCCCAGACCTAACGTATTTATTCGAAAAAAGCCTTGTAGTGAGGCACTGGATTATTTGAAGTTAAGAACCAATCCTCAACTCCATTCATGTTAATATATTCTACTCTGCTTCGTATCATTCAAACACGGCTCTCTTTTATTTGAATCAGTTTCATGAACCAGGAGACAATGTTTTAAAGACGGACACAGGCATCGTTCAGAGCTTTGCAGCTTCCTTTTCAGGACTATCGTTCAATGAACATTGTAGGTGATGGATGTAATCCTTGAAGTAATCTCAGGCCCTGGCAATCTGTGGGAGATATGAATTGAAGAATTCCACCCGTCAACTTGTTGTTGATGCACGGATGTTGTAGTCATTCTCTGGATGTCTATAGTTTACTGAGCTCCAAGTAAGTCCTTAATGTAGAGGAAATGGATTCATCAAGTTTGGAAACTGCATGAAAAACTGTATTTTCTAGGTGATTAAATACTTATTTTATTATGAAAATATTTTATATTGTGGTACGCATTTTTTTGATGGATGCTGCTACCTGCAGCTCCCTTACCTCTGATCCAGGAGAAACTTTTTCCATATCTCTCCCTCACAGTTAGGATGTGTGGACTTCGTATCTGTGCCGTACGTGTAACCATTTAATGTCACATGAAGCACCCCCCCGCTGTCGAGACAACATCAGTTTGCTGTTTCTTCCACGCCCTTGATTCGGCCCAGAGTTTTTCAGGTACTTTTTGTCAAGAATTTTTTTTTCCCTACAAGACCGTTCAACAACATCATTTCACCACCAAAATGGCCAGAATTCAAACCATCTAGGGACTGTGGGGGTCAAATGCCGGTCTGCGACACCCATGACATTTGTCTCAGTTGTCTATGTTCGGGTCATGACTCAGGCCTGGGTCATGTCAAAGTGTTAACTCAAAAACCATGCAGGGTAGGAAAGCCAAACTCTTTATGACCCGGGCAACGAACGAGATGCAGGGCAGATCCAAATTGCTACCATGATCAAGATCGAGGATAAAGTTGCCAGGGTCATCCACTTTGAGGCTTTCCCTTCCAAAGCACAAGAAGAGGAGACACAGTAGTGGGAAGAAAAAGAAAGGGTCCATCTCCAAAGGGTTCTCCTCTCCCCTCTGGCTCCACTATTAGGAGCTGGTCAAAATTCACACCCCCTTCTGGGCCGACACTGGCAGAGTTCCCGGTGCCATTGCCGCCTCCAGTGACCAGCACACAATCCTACCCAGACTTTGACGCCACGTTGAGATCTGGCGCTGCACCTTCAGGGGGCTATGGTCTACTCTGGAGCACCTCTGTTCCCTATGAGTCATTTTGGGTTGCTCTGCTGACAGGTCTTCCAACAGCGAAGTTCACACCCTTCATACTCCGTTAGGGACAATGTTGTCACCATTTCTGACTTCGGTGGCATTGACTCTAGCCAGACTCTTGCCACCACCAACACCAGTCCCGGTTCTGACGCCACTGGTGTTAATACCAATGCTAGAACAGGTCCTCTCGCCTTCAGAACCGGTTCAGAGGTCAAGTAGAGAGGCACAGCGCCTACTCGAGGAACAGAATATAAGGAGAAAAACTACTCCCTACATGACCAGTGGACTCGACACCTCTCCTAAGCATTCCTGGACCCTTCAGCACCTCTATCCCGAGATGGGGCCTCCTACTGTAACACCATTAGGAAGGTGGCAGAAACGTTTGGCCTCTCCATGCCCATAGTAAAAACTCAGGCCAACATTTTAACAAAGGTGCACAGCCTACATCCCATTCAGCAGAACCTCCATTTCCTTTTAATAAAGCCCTACTATAGCCTGTCCTTGCCACCTGGACCAAACCTTCATTCATCGCAGCTGTTAACATACAAATATTAGAAGATACAGGCCAGCACAGAGTGATCCCCTGTTTTTCCGAACACCTTTTACCTAAAAGCCTGATTATTCAGGCGTCCTCCTCCTGAAGTTTTCTGCAGGCACCTTCCCTCTGGCTCAGACCAACAGAGAATTAAAAAGACTTGAGACCTGGTCCAAAAACGGTTTTGCTGCTGGGTGTCCAGCACTTCAGTCCCTCAATGCCACATGCCTCTCAGACAGGTATATTAATGCCTTATTGACCATGGCCAGTTGCATTGCACCTAAACTGCCCGATGACCTCCACACACATTTCATGGACTTGTAAGTGATGATCAGGCGGCTTCAGAGCAACTCATCCAGTCTGGTCTCAAAAGTGCAGACTCAGGACCCAAAGCAATGGGGAGATCACAGGGAGTGCACAGGCATGCATGGCTCAGGACATCAGGGTTTTCTAATGATGTCCAACTAACCCTCATTGACCTTCTGTCCGATTGCTCCAGACTATTCGGAGAAAGGCAGACTCTGCCTTGGAGCATTTTAAAAACCGTTCTGCGACTGCTCGGTCCCATTTGTTACAGCTTTAAAAAAGAGACAACCAGGGATTTAATAAGTTTTGTGACTTCAGAAGAGGTCTCTGATTCTGCCAGTGTCTGGCAGACGTCGCGCAGCAGGAAGCCCAAAACTCTTTTGTGCAGCAGTACAGGGGCCACGGGAAAGGAAAAGGTCATACCCCCCTCTCAGCCCGTTATATCCTATTCCCAGTCCAACTGAGAGAAGCAGCTCTCATTTCCACTTGTCGGGCACTCAAGACTAGTCGGAGGTTGATTGTCCTCTTTTCCGCATGCCTGGAAGGCCATAACTTTGGATGAAGTGGGTCCTACAGATTGTGGAAAAGGGGTATTCCCATCCCTTTCACCAATCCTTTCCCCGCTCAGACCTTTTTCCATGAATACCTTCTGCTGCAGCAAGGCATGCCAGATCTAGGTTGCACTTGATGAGGCACTGGAGACAAGTGGGAGGCTGGGTGTCCTCTTTTCTGCAGGTCTGGAAGTCCATAACTTCATTCCAATGGTTCCTACAGATCGGGGAAAGGGGTATTCCCTACCCTTTCACCAATCCTCTCCTCACTCAGACCTCTGGCAGGAACACCTCCTGCAGCAGCAGAAGGTGGCATCCTTGCTGCAGAAAGGAGCTGTGGAGTTGATGTTAGAACAAGAAATTGGCCAAGGATGCTTCCTGGTACTTTCTTGTTCCAAAGATGGAAGGTGGCCTTTGTCTATTCCTGGACCTCTGGGTCTTGAACCTTTACCTTCAGCAGTAGAAGTTCAAGATGCTGTCTCTAACTCAGGTTCTTCTGGCACTGGAACTGGAAACTGAATTGTGTCAAGTACCTGCAGTTTGTGGTGCACGTGACTCATTATCAATTTGCGGTTCTTCCCTTTTGGCCTTAAGTCAGCACTGCGGGTCTTTATGAAAGTGAAGGCAGTGGAGAGAGCCCACTACTGGAGGTCAAGGATTTCAGTTTTTCCCTACCAGGAGGTATGGCTTCTAAAAGCCAGGATTCTGGAGATGGTGCTGCCACATCCACAGTCAGCAGCATCTAATCAGAGGCCTCTGGTCTCCAGCAGAGCAGAACTTGCACATCAGTCTTCTCCAATTGAGGGCGATTCACTAAGAGATCAAGACATTCCACCTGTCTCTTTGCAGTCAGTCAGTCCAGATCTCGACAGACAATACAACCACAATGTGTTATATCAACAAGCAAGAGGGAGTGGGATCGCAACCTCTCTGTTGTAAGGCGTTAAGACTCTGGTCTTGGATGCAGCAACACCGAATCTGGATGGTGTTTACTCATTTCACCGGCTCCATGATTCGGTTGAAGCAGAATTTTCTTCTCTCTCGAACCATGACATTACCAGCCACAAAACAAAAAAATAGTATTTAATATTCCATGGTAGGTTGTTTAACGGGACCATACTCTTCTCTCCTTAATAGATTAATCAATCCTCCATCTACCTTTTTTGTACAAACACTCATCAGTTCTTATAGCTGCTGCATGTATACTCCACAAATTTCTCTGCCGAGTACGCTTTGGTGTTCCTTTCCTCTGTGTGCCTCTGCGTGCTTCCCGCCTTGGCATGCAACACCCTCAACAACAGTTTGACTCTTAACTCAGTCCGGATTACAGCCATCACCAATTCTAGTTACACAAGTCCCGTTTCTTGTCTTCTGTCTGGTATTTAATCGCAAAGTTTTCCTTCATAGCCCACCGCAGGCGCTTCTGAATGGCTTAGTTGCCACATACCACAGCTGCCTAGTCGTGAGTTCACCTCATGTATCTTTCTTCCACCATCGTACAATTCCTCTCTCTTTATCTCGTTCCTGCAGGTTCTTTTTAACCCCTGATTCTTCTTCCCTTTGTCGCTGTTTTTCTATACTTCTCTTCCTTTCTCTCTTTTTTGCTTTTCTCTGGGTCAAAGTATGATGTGAAAAATAAGTCCCGGTCCCCAAAAATGAGAGCCGATGCCCACTAACTTTAAACACCAGCAAACATTAATCAGTGCCCTTTTGACCCCTTGAATTCATGTTTATCTACAGGTCAAAGCATTGCATAAAACCCATCTCTGATCAAATTTCACATGTGTGTCATGAGAGGCTATGGCAGGGCCCAACCCCTCAACACAGAAGGATGCTATAAAGACCTTCCATCCACAGGAGTGGGTTACTGCTCCTCTTGTGAAAATAAAAAATATGAGAAAGAGTTCTGGTGGTTTAATTGATTGACTTGTGGGTTCTAATCCTGACTACACTACCTGACCAAACACTTGACATCCTAGACAAACCTTTTTTTATCCCTGTGACTCTCTTACCTGATTCGCTGAATTTGGAAGCACTGAAAGAGGCACGACACAACTGTATTAAACAAGTCTATTTGGACTGAAAACACCTAGAGCTGCATGTGTTTGCTATGCAGTTCTGTACAAGTTGTTTCACACTAGGATGACCACCTCCTTTCAGGTAATTATGGACATGGTTTGCAGTCGTGGGCTTTTGTGTGATAGCCTCATTCATTCGGGCAGCTGTCTTGTTTGGCTGCCACTGAACTAATTAGACTAACACACCTGAGATCAATAATTTGTAGGTTTGTTTAAAAGCTCAGGACTGGAGACACTGTCCGTCATTTGGCTCTAATAATCTCTAGATTGGATTATGGCAATGTTTGATATTTGGGTGCTACTAACTCTCGGATAAAGCGGCTCCAGACTGTTCAGAATGCGGAGACCCATCGACTATGGCATATCCTTGTAGTACTTCAGCCTCCCAACATCTTTGCCTACTGCACTGGCTTCCGATACAAAACTCTAAATATAAGGCGCTATGCTAGGAGTATAAAGCCATGCATCCGACTGCTACTTTATACATACGATCTCAGATCCATCCCTAGATCACTAAGCGAGAGCTCTGATCGGGTAATGCCAATCAGGCCACTATTTCAAAAGTAATACTTGCAAGACAAGGAGGGCGGTCCTTTGCCTTTCTGGGACGGAAACTATGGAACTCCTTGCCACTGAATCTCCGACTATGTACTTATGTGATGTTCAGGAAGATGCTTAAGACCTGGCTCTTCTAGTTCTTGATTTTGCTCTACTCTTTTCGTACTGTTAGCGCTTGGAAACCTCGTTGGGGTATCTATACGCTTTACAAATCTGAATAACATAGAATAGCATAGAATACTGAAGTGGTTGATCTCTCTTATCTCACTCACACATACTCACTCACTTGGGAGAACAGATTGGAGAACCAGTCAGTGGGAAAACTCTGGTTTACCATTCACTGCTCAAGACGGAGCTGGCAAAAACAACTTGAACCCAAAGCGAACAGAACTTAGACAGAAAATGCACACATGGGGCGAGGCCACTGTCAGACTGGCTTAAAGGGAATCATGCAGTGCCCGACGGGCGGGTCCGACCGGTCAGTGTGTGGGACGGTTTTTGGCTGTTTGTGGGCCCATTTTATGGTCTGGTAGACCGGTTACACTGTTGATTACCACAAATGTTGCCTGCAAAAAGCACATCCCCTACCTAGCAAGACATCTATACAGTATGCTTTTACAACTTCAAAACTGCCCCAATTCGCAAACATGGGCTTCTTTTTTACCTATCTGATGCACTCATTGGGGCCACAATTATTTTAGTGCTCAGGCCTATTTTCTGTCCCAGACCTCAGTAGCAGGCAGCACCTCAACCGAGCCAGCTAATGCATAAACAAACCTATTTGTCATCGTTATCCCAGACAAGGATAAAAGAGCAGATGAGCGACCTTGAAACAACTTGTATCAGCACCCTGGGGGCGCTGCTGAAAAATGGTGCATTTCCTCGAAAAAAGTAATCGCGTATATAAGCCTGGGGTTCTTTCTAGCTTGAAATATTAATAACTCGCAGCGAACATGTTAGAGAGAACGCCACGTACACACGATAAAGAGAGGAAACTGACATCCAGGTACCAGTGATTGAAAGTATACATGCCAGACACACCCACGCTCACATCATCTCACATTTACTGCGGCAGACAGTTTGTCAGGGTTCACAGGGCAGGAACAGGTAGACTACATATCAAAAGTAATATCCTTTTTCACTGCCTATGTTTGACGTGTCACTGGAATATGCAATTTTCTTAGTTTAATTTCAGCTTCAGGAGCCAGAAATCGCTTGTTGAACTGCCCAGACCGTCGTGGGGAACGATGGCTCTGCAAACATGTCCCCTTCACATCAGGCACCAATTTCTAGGGCACTATTAGGGGGTGTTAATGTCAGAGGCAGACACGCCATCAAAATATGGAACACGCGCTTCTGATATAGCCGACATTCTCCTGACAATCATAGGGAAAAGCTCTACAAAATGTATATCCTTAATCAAATACATGCCAAGAGTCAACGATGGCAGGAGTAACGAATCAGGGAAGCGGCCGGAACAATGCAAGCGTAATTACGCTTGCCCGTACCACACATATGCCTGAACCACGCATATGCGTGGTTAAGGCATATGCGTGGGTAAGGCATATGCGTGGGTAAGGCATATGCGCGGTCTAGATGTCTGGAATGGGCGGGCCCAGGAAGGATCGGGAGAGGACACAGTGAGGTAAGTGACTTTAGACCAATCAAAGTAAAGCAGAAAGCACAGGGAATTGTCAGGAATTAGTTACATCGTTTTTAATGAGAGAAATTTTGAATCAAATAAATAAATTATTATTATTGATAAATGGCAGGAATGACAAGAGTGACTTCCCGGAACCCCCAGTAGACGCAGGTACAACTCAAGGCATGAAAAACCTGAGTCTTGAAGGACGAAGAAGCTTCACGCCTTCACACTCAGGTCCCACTCCAAATGTCCATGAGCCTCAACACCTGCCATCAACAGGGTCCATGTGGGTAGATCCACCCAAAATAAGAGTAAGCTACAGTACCCCTTTCGATAACTAGGACGGGACAACTGTCCAAGGAGGTCAAGGTGACTATTTCAAAGCTAGGCCTGTACACACAAGGGTATCAGAAACTGAACCCTTCCTCACACACATCTCTGCTTTTGCATTTCAATCCTGCCCTGCAGCGTCCCAATTATTTCAGAGATGAAACCCTTCTCCACGCACACAAACCTCTGCCAATGCAGCACAATCCCGCCCACAGCTCCCCATTATTACAGAACTTCAATATCCTTGCATACACAAACAAGCAAAACTATTGCGTTTAGAGGTGTGCTAGCTTGTGCAGAGTACGGATGCAGGTGGTCTGTGGCCAATTCGTGGGTTGTGTGTGCATGCGTATCTGTCTGTAGGGTTGATGGTTTGTACATGTACTATAGGAAAGCCACACTTGTTGTCTTTGTCAATCCTTGTCCTTCACTCAAGTGAATTTTCACCCAATTCACCTGCATCAATTTTATTGGGTTGTCACAGGTTTCCTGGAGGAAGCTACCGCTAGGGGGTGCACATAGACTTCCTTTGCCAGTGCAAGACTCCAGAGAGGGAAAAGGTTTGCCTATGATTCTATCAAGTGCTACGGGTCATATGTGGCCTGCCATGCAGGAGATACAACTTGCAATTCCCATCCTGCTGTGCAGCCCAGAGAAGTGGCTACTTGACTACCTTCGCGTCATGAACAGCCAGAGTGGCCAGGAAAGCGTCTGTCTTATGACTACCGATAATTTCCAACTTCTGTGGCCTCATACCACTTGGGCCATCCCGGCTCAGGTCACAGATGCTCTGCAGCAGTCTGGAAAGGGCCAGAATGATCCCCTGAGCAGCAGAAGGGTAAGGGCACATAGTAGACTAACCACTTGCTAGTCAGCCTATATGGATGGTATCAACAGCCATGCTGAACAACACAGATACTGCAAGTAAACCGCTCGCTGGACCTGTATCATGAGTGCCTTGTGCAAACCTGACAACCATAGTACGAACATTAAAGATTACGGAGTTAAGCAGGATATTTCTGGGGCAAACTAACGTCACAGAAATTACTCACATATATCAAACCATTATCAAAGATGCAATTGTGTCATGTCATAAAAAGGTGTTAACATTTAGTCAGCCGATTATGGAATTTTATCTTCTGGCTAATGAGAATTCCTGGAAAATTTGGGTTTTAAAACTACAACAAACAGTCTTCACTTCTTCAAAATAAATGTTGCCATTCGAAGAAGGCAAAGATTACGATTTTGTTGGGAGAAGACCGGCACATGGATAATATTCTGTGCCTCTTCATGGAAGCTTGAAGATGCCTCCAGACATATGATGAGATACTGCTCCAGTTTAGTACATGCCCCATGATGCTGCTCATTAGCCCAGTTACGACAAGCGTACCAAGGTGTCACCCTCCACCTCCCTGTTCCTCGTCAGCAGCCAGGCCTTCAGCTTCTTGTGGCATTGAAGAAGAGAGGACAAGGCTCTGATTCGGAGTGGGAGGGCGTTCCATGCTTTAGGAGCGATCTAGAAGAACGCCCGTCCTTCTGATCTCGTTCTGTGTATGCGTGGAACATTAATACATAGGAGTGCTGCGAAGGGGAGGTATATGGGTGGTTGGTGGAAAGAGATCCGACTGTTCAGGTATGTGGACCCTAAGTTGTGTAGTTCCTTGAATGTGTGTGTGAGGAGTTTGAAATGAGCGCATCTGTGTATCAGGAGGCAGTGGAGCTTCCCGAGGCGTCGTGTGATGTGAGTTCTGTGTGGGAGGTTGAGGATGAGTCTGGCTGCAGAGTTCTGGATGGTTTGTAGTCTTCTGATGAGTTGTTTGGTGATCCCTGCGTGGAAGTTGTTCCCATGGTCCAACTTGTTAGTGACTAGGGAGTGAGTGACGATTTTAATAGAGTTGCTTGGGGGCCATTTGAAGATCTTCCACAGCACCTCCAGGGTGTGAAAGTAGGATGCAGTTATGGTGTGGTCATGTTCAGTTTGCTGTCAATGATGATTCCGAGGTTCCTGGTGTGGATGCTGGGTGTGGGTCCGAGGTCAGCTGGCCACCAGTTGGAGACCCATGGTGAAGTGTTCTTGCCAAAGATCACTACTTCTGTCTTGTAGGTGTTGAGCTTCAGACAGTTGGCTTTCATCCAGTTAGCGAGTTTGGTCATGCAGGAGGTGAACTTGTTTGTTGTGTTGGGGGGACTGTCAGAAAGGGAAATACGAGTTGCATGTCATAGGCGTAGGAGAGGATGTTCTTGTCACAGCACTCAGACTCATCACAGAACCAAGGAAAGCATGTATAGAACCTCTTCTTAACAGTTTTAAAGACAGCGTCCCACCTTCTTTCTAGAGCTGCTTGAGACACTTATAGCTGTCAAGTCAAGGAACAACAACACATCTGTGCTTGGACTGCCTGCAGGCTCATGGCTTAGGGTGAATATTTGTGGGTTGTGCATGGGTTGGATGTATTTATGTAATGAGAATGTTTTAAGTACGATCGAGTTCTATTCTGTTTTTATTAATAAATTGTCTTTTCTTGGAAGTGGGGGGGGCAGCAGTATAGGATTATATATGCAATGCCTTAGAAGTACAATATATGCTAATCCAACGGACAAGTGATGGGGTGTAGCGCAGCCTCGAGGACGGGAACCTATGCAGTAGAAGCCTAGAATTAGAAAGTTCTCCAAGGTTAAGGACAAACCATTTACACCATTGCCTATGTTTTTCAACTCTGCCTAATAATTGGATGACAAACAACATACAAAGATATTAAACTTGGATCAGATCTTTATTCACAGAGGGGCAAATTAAATTCTTGAGCAATTTGATTTCTTTAGATTTCACACTGTTACTTCGCACTGTATGAGCCCAGATGAGGCAGCAGGGCTCTGTGTCTGTTCTTCGCTTATTTACTTTAATCACAATGTGATAAAAGTCAGGTGAGTCTGCAGCCTCTTGTTCTCCCAAGCTCTGACAAAGGTACAAGAATCATCCCAATAGCCCCGCATCAGAGAGAGCTATAAAGTAGGGTATGTGATTCCAGCCAGAATAATCTTCCCCTTTAGATGATCTGCTGCTGAGGATGGCTGTGGCTGGTTAAGTACTTTGGATACATGTCTTTTACACTGACAGGATAACCTGGGAGGGAGAGTGGGTTGCCCCACTGATTAAGACAAACATGCTTAGCAAACTGTACTGCAAAATCTGTCATTGCAGAATGGGCATTATTACATTTAGGAAGACACTTTTGTTAAAAAAAAAAAGGTTTGTGAGAAGTGCACTGATGGGAGATAAAAGAATCAGCTTTTTAGGTCTCGCCTAAATAGCGCATGCTCTGCGACAACATATTGTTTACAAATCCGTGGGTTTACAACCCACCCACAGCATACCTTTAAGTTGCTTTCGCTGTCACTCTCATTTGCAATCTTTTGATTGCTTAGCTCCCGCTAGCTTCCCTTTCTTTTGAGTGTTAGCTCCTGACTGGAGAACGGATGTGTTCTCCCTCATCTTTATGGAACACACAATTTTTTTTATTTTTATAAGTGTTTCAGTATTATTCCTGGATGTGCAATGTGCTTTCCTACTTTTAACACAGGCATACAGCTTCTTATTTATGTTGCTTTCATCTTATTTGCCGTCTCTATTGACACTTTAGTTACTTACACCCACAACTGTACTACTCTACGCTACTCCACGCCACTCTGCTTTATGTCACTCCACTCTACACAATGCCACTCTACGGCACGCTCTTCTATGCCACTCAACTCTATGCCATTCCACTTCATTCCACACAATGCCACTGTATTCCACCCCACTCTATGCTACTCTGCCAGACTCAACTCTACGCCACTCCACACACTGCCAACTCTATGCCACTCCACCCACTCTAAGCCACTTCACACCACGCCAATCCACACCACTCCATGCCACCCCACTCTACGGCATTCTACACTACACCACTACACTCTATATTAATTTTGTCTATGCTACACTCTACGGTACTCCACAGAATGCCACTCTATTCTACGCCACCCTGCGCTACACTACTCTAAGCTATGCCAATATACGCCACTCCATTCCACTCTACATCACTCTACGCCACTCTAGTCTATGGCACTCTACTCTATCCTATGCCACTCTACTCTACACCAATCCCCCCACTCTAAGCCACTGTACGTCATTCAACTCTACGCCACTCCACTCTATACCAACCTAATCTATGGCACTCCACTCCATCCACACAATGCCACTCTATTCTATTCCACTCCACTCTACTCTAAGCCGCCCCACTAAATTCTATGCCGCTCCACTCCACTCTATGCCATTCTACTCCACGCCATTCCACTCTATACAAATCTAATCTACCCCCAATTTACTCTAAGCCACGCTATGCCCCAGTCCACACCACGCTACTCCACACAATGCGACTCTACGGCACTAAACACTACTCTAACCTATGCCACTCTACGCCACTCGATTCTACTCTACATCACTCTTTGCCACTCTACTCTTTGCCACTCAAGTTTGTGCCACTCTACTGTACTCCACTCCACTCCATTCTACACTACTCTACATCATTCTACTCCACTCTCCTCTATGCCACTCTCCTCTACCCCACACCACTAACATTTAGTCGTGCTGAACAGCAGCCACACTGCTGTACAACATGCCTAAAAGACATTGGCAAAGCCAACAGCTTTCACATAGGAGAAACCTATTGGATTCAAGAACAGGTGATTTGCAGATAGTTTCCTGTGCATCACGGACGCTGCCGATACCACGCTGTTACTGAGAAGCCGCTAGCCAAACACGCACATTGGAACGGGTGAATACTCGGACCTATATGAAGGCCTGGTTATACACTATACCTAGTCAAAGGATTTCCGGCGCTTTGCGCTTTCTGAAATAATGACCGATGGTTGTACACCCACGATTTAAATGAACCCATGTGCATCTTAATCCTCATTTTGAGCTCTATGGAGAGGATCTCGTTTTCCCTCAAAGTGGCCTTTAGGATTATTAGAGACAACATTTAGGATTGGATTTTCGTCTTTTCAGATACCCCTGCTCTCATTTTTTAGCATAATAACTGTACAATTCAAATCATTGGTCCTGATGAAGGTGGTGAAAAGAATGGTTGTCCCACCGAAACGTACGTTGACCATTGACCTGTGGGAATCCGTCCAGTGATATATATAGGAAAAGAGACAGATGTGATGTCCTTAAACAATAATGAAACAATACAGTGATTATTGTACACTGTTGAAACTGTTGGGATATTTTCATTTTTCAAATGAAATGAGTTATTGATCTTATACACTGTCGGATCCCATTTGTGTCGCATTTTGTACTTTTAATTTATATGTTTGTTTTGACAGGTTGAATGATTGGTATGATATGGAGTGTGTATGCTGTTGTATGAGTTGGCTGGGGCAGGGTAGCTAAATAGTTTTGACATGTTTTTGATTTCAAATATGGATACTTAAGTCAAATTTTATTGAAATAACTATATCATGTAATTTTGTGATTTGTAAACTTAGCACTATTTAAAAAAAAGAATTTTCACTTTTGAAAAAAGAAAAATTAAAAAAATCAATAAATGTTTTTCAAATAAAATTGTCATTTCTGAAATGATTTCTTTGTAGAAAGAAAAAGCAAGTTTCTTGTTTTGGGGCTGTGTATAAGCTTCAGGCTATCCTAAAAGAAATATAGGTCTGTGAGAGGTTTTTCATAGTTTTTTGAAACCTATTGGCTTTGTCACTGCTGTTTCAGGCCTGTCATGTCACCGCATTTTGGGGAAAGCATCAACACTTGCAAACTTGGGCTCTCACCTTCAGTCCCAGTCTGCTCACTGCGATTTGAAAAGGACTTTGAGCCTCTCAAAAGGTTACAAGATGAGGCGCTGAAACGGCCATCTTGCTTGCCAGCCACCCTGTGTAGTGCCTAAACGGTCTCACGCTACGACAGTGGGGAAGGTAGGGTTAGAACTAGCATGGTGCACGCCTGATCTGAGGGTAGAGAGATGCGCTGCTGCACATGAACACTCTGGTCTCCGTAGCCCTCTCTGACCATGTCATCAGTGCGAGTACAGGCATGCGTATGTCTCAGGTGAGGGCCGCAGCCTATGCTGGGATGAAGCTCTGCGGACACATCAACTTTAAACAAGCCAGGCACCCAGAAACGGGAGGATGTAGCCTAACGGTTAGGGCGGTCGACTTCAAATCTGGGGAACCGGGTTCGAGTCTCGGCAACAACGCTCAACATTCTGTGATTCCGGGCAAATCACTTAATCTCCCCGTGCTTAACAAAAATGAATGTGTCCTTATGTAACGCAACTGGTGCTCATGTAAAGCGTTCTGATACCTGATACCTTTGGGTCCAGTTTGCGCTATATAAAACTTCGGGAAAAAAAAACCAGGGAAATAAATCCTTCGTCATTTCACATGTTGTGAGGCTGAATGTGTAACATCGGTGTTCGAAACAGAAGAGGCGCAAAACAGAGAGGAAATGGCAGCCAGCCTTCAACAGAGCAGAGGGCACTGTCAACTAGCATTGGCAAAACCAACCGTCAATCGTTTTTGTCATGTGTTTATTACATAGTATAACTGGAAAATGCGTTCTTATAATACGCCATACCACCAATGTGTAAAATATATAATGGGTCATTTAGAGAACCCCCCTCCTCCAAATACCACCCTGAAATGAGAGGTCTGCATGCTGTAATCATTTGATTTGCGGCACGGAAGCTGACGGGATCCAAGATTTACAGATGAAAATACACGTAACATTGCACTAAGAGGACCTGACCGAGCGCTTTTGGTGTCCGGGTGAGACTGTCCTAGTACCTATTGTTACCCCTTATGTGCTTGCATCACTGAAATTCCACCCTTGGCTCACCCAGGCTGACACCGAAAAATTCAGTTTCACCATAAGCCACTGCATGTGCTCTCCCCATCTTCTCAGTGTTTCTACCAACTTGCCAAAACATGCACAAATAATGACACTTGTGAATTATGTTACAGGCCCGATCTGCCTGAAAAGAGTCAATTTCCCTCAACAATTCCAACAAGCATTGGCATAGCCAATAGGTCTCGCCTTTGGGACCTTATAAGTATTTAGTTATGCAGCACAATATCCTTGGTGCAACAACATCAACTGTTGCATGGCTAAACACTTAGAAGGTCCCAAAGGCGAGACCTATTGGCTATGCCAATGCTTGTTTTACTTACGTTTTCACATAACGAGACATTAAACAATCTATTTTCCTCTGTACAGCTATTAAAAACCAGGAAAAATAGGAAACATGGCCTTTGATTAGCTGCCCATGATGTTACTAAGTATGCCGGCCTCCCGAGTGGGCAGATTGTCAGCATGGAGAGTTAAACTAAACAGAGATGCCCTCCCATAAGTCCTGGTTCTGCGGCCATTCCTGCCACATGCACTTGGCTTTCAAGTTCGACCAAGAGCTGGGGCCCCTTTCATCCGAGCATGAGAAATGTTCTGTGCGTTTGTAAACAAGCTTCCATTATGAGCTATTTGCTTGACACGAACAAAAACCGTCTGGATCCACAGTGTTGCACAGAATTAACTTTTCTAACGTCATTAGATTCCTGCACAGGAGCATACGAGGATGGATGGATGGAAGTGCTCTGTGAGCCAGAGATCTACTGAGGCTAGCCTCCAACTCCTATGCTAAGCTGTGTGGTAAAATCGGGGACTCGTGCCAAAACAGGAGCATCACCACCACACTCCAATTTACAAAACAAATATAATGAACAATAAGAACACTGTGGCATAGTAGTTCCCCTTTATCAGCAAACTATTATTTTAGTGGTTTGGAGACCATGTTTCTTTTTTTCCCAACTTTATTCCTGAAGTGTATCGGGGGTATAGAGCACACACAGAAAAGACACCAGTATTCGCTGTATACAGTTTACAATACTTAAAAAGCAAGATAATAGTAGGCATCGACAGCCAGCCTCGTACATTGTGGTTCAGTTAGGCCATGGTTCTAAAACGTTAACTATGCACAGGCCATTAACAGAAGAGCAGATAAAGTAACCCAAAATTAGAGAGTGCACTAGAGGCGAAGCAAAACTAGCCAATCCATGTCTGCAATCTCATCACGATGCCCCGGGTCTGGTAGAGCCTGGTCCTCCTTTCAACCTGCACCTCACCGACAGGTGGCACTGCGGAGCACCGGGTGCATGAGGCTAGAAACACTGCAGACCTCGCCTCCTGGGGGGATCCCACAGTGTTATCACCCCCTTTGAGTGTACCATTCCAGACAATTCCAGACAAGTCTGTGATGAGAGCTCAATCTTCCCTCCTCTGTTCCCCGGTGAAAAGATATTCTGTTGTATCTGAGGATTATGCTAATATTTCTTTCTGTGGCAACAACAGGAGGAACCGGGGAGGGAACGATGCTGGTTATGACAGCCTGTCTGATTTAAGACACAAAAGGACAAAGTCGGTTTGGAAACGAAAATCTTGAGCGATGCGATGTAGCGCCTCCTGTGACAGCTCGGCTAGCACTAATGCATCACGCGTTATTTCTGCGGGGGGGAGGTGCCTTTTATGAGCTGTCAGTGGGAATGAACGGCCCAACCTTAAGGTTTATATAAACTGTCATCCTTAATCAAAAGGCAGCGGGGAGAGTGTCAGCTCGCATAACGCACAAACCAGCAGAAAAATGAGACTGTTCTCTTCCGTTAGCGCAGACTTGAGCCGGGAGTAACGCTGCTCCTGGCGGTGCCCTAACACAGCCCTGGCAGAGAGCTGGCCTTCTGACTGAGTACAGGGGGCACTCTAAGAGAGCCTGAGAGACAGAGGGCTACAGGGGGAGAGCGGCTGGAGAGAGGTGGAGGAATGGCGAGGGTGAAGACGGAGATAGAAAGAGGAGTGAGAAACGGAAAGATAAGAGTGGGAAGAGCAGGAAACTGAGGGAAGAGTGAGGAGCGGGGTCAGACAGCTAAAGTACAAGCGCGCGCGCCTCGCGCTAAAAGTAAAAAAAAACACAAGTGGCGGCAAAAGTGAAAGCGTTTCCCTTGCGGGAGCGAGCAGCGCCAGGAGCGATAATTGCTAACACATGGCGCCAAAGCTCGCTCCCGGAAGGGAATCGCCAAACGTGCACGCGTTGCCCTTGAAAGCAATGCAACGCGTGCACGTTTTTGCCTGCAAAGCTGTGTCGATTACAAAAGGTCTTTTTCCTATGCAGCGCATGCGCGCTGCGTAGGCGAGACCTAAAAACCCTCTTGCAGTAGGCCACCAATTTTCACCACCCACAGTGAAATGATTTTTAGGCCATATCAGTTCTAAATAATGTAAATGCACCAATGTACACAATTTCCACCATGAGAAGAACCCGTCCACTAGCTCGAAGACCCGCCAAGGGTGTCGCAGCAGCGTGCAAATATTCTTATCATTTTTGTCTTGAAAGGTTGACTGATATGCTTTTTACCTACATAAAGTATAGATTCTGTGACAGTTCTTGGCCTCACCTGGCCTCACTGCTGCAAAACCTTCATACTTCCCCGATAATTCCAAAATTCCTAGGGAGACTCATTTCTGAAAATAAGTGATGCCAGCAGACATAAAGGGTATCTGCATGCCACGTAAGCAGATAAACTATCAAAGACTCAATGTGGGCCCTAAGGGATAGACAGAATGGTCAAGGTTAGGATGGGTTGGAAGGTTAAAGGGTTCACCTTAAGGCAGTGGTTCCCAAACTTTTTTGACCCGTGGCTCCCTTGACCTAATTGGCAGTTGGCCGCGGCTCCCCACCATTTTTTTACCGGAAGCCAAAACTTGCTTCTGTGTGTATTTTGTGCATATTATTATATCTGTTCTCTTCAATCCTTCCACTATCCTTTTTCAATCCAAATTAAAATCTCACATGTCCACCCCGCAATTTAATTTCATATCGCCCAATACTAATTCACCACTAATCCTCTTTGGATGCGTGCTACTCGCTGAAATAGTGCTTCGACAAGTGTAGTAAGTGCTAAATAAATGCAATTACAATATAGACATCGATTGTTGTTACCGCAAAATAGCACTAACCGTAATCGTTCTGAATTCACTGGGAAACCCAAAATAGTAGTTTCACACCCGATAGACACTGCAGAAATTGGAACTTCTGAACGCGAAATGACCTTTGTATTTTCATATTTCCTTCTGCTTCTTCCCTCGTCGCCCAGCCAGTCCTTATACACCATCCCAGTACTGCCCCATCCTCTTTACAGGTATATCACAGTATACATAGGATTTGTACATAAAGAAGTTCTATTAATGATAGCGAGGGTGGCCCACTTGTTGTAAAATGCAATGCCTGATTAGTCAATAGGTAGAAGATTGGCAGGTACCATGAAAATAAGGATGGTTATGTTTGTTTTCTGCTCAAGGGCAGTGGCAGGTCAAACCAAGGGTCGGCTGGATGGTGTGGTTACATTTGGCTCCTGCCATCCCCAACAGATGCACCACTGTGGTCAAAATCAAGCACACAGCAACAAAATACTGAAGCAGATCACTTTGTCCTAATTGCCCATTGGAGACAGCATCTCATCTGTGTTCCTTCTCGTGTGCAGTATACTGCCCCATAATGAATAATTGAGTTCCCCCTGTGCTCTTCCTGCCATCCCTTGCCCCAAGAAACTGCAACCCAACAATGGAGTCAGATGTCATTGTGAAGTTCAGTGGCGCTAAAGAGCCGCGCAACCAATAACCAAGTATATGTTCATTACACCAACAGTCTGGGCCATTGTTGCTGCTGTTTTATGTTAGTCAGATTTCATACTTCTATCTCTGCTGCTAATTTCACATTTATTAATGATGTTCTTTGCATTTTTGATGTCGTCTTCTGAGTCTGATAACCAGCCTTTCTTTCATTTGCTTTAAAAACCCTCGGCATTTCAACCCCCCCCGCATCTTGCAATGTGGCTACAATTTCCCACATCGTGCGCGGCGGCGCCCCTGGCTTTTCATCGCGGCGCACCGGGGTGCCGCGGCGCACAGTTTGGGAACCACTGCCTTAAGGGATAGACAGAATGGTCAAGGTTAGGATGGAAGGTTAAAGGGTTCACCTTAAGGGATAGACAGAATGGTCAAGGTTAGGATGGAAGGTTAAAGGGTTCACCTTAAGGGATAGACAGAATAAGCAAGGTTAGGTGGGGTTGGAAGGTTAAAGGGTTCACCAACAACTGACACAAGTGCGAGGCATACATGAAAGAACGGAAAAGGACACCGGAACCAGTTTATTTAATAATAATAAAACACGTTTAGCTTTCATTTAATTGCTTAACATGTAACGTGATCTGAGAATTGTAAAAGACTAGTTCATTTTACAAGAACAGGATATATAAAAAATAAACTTGCTCAGGGTTGAAGCTATTTGGTAACTAAAAATTACTAAGGAAGAGGTGAATGTCATTGACTGTACACCCTTAGACATAAAAAGTCCATCTTTACAACCAGCTCGTTTATACTTTTTTTATGTCTTGTAGTTGCACCGAGTGGGGCGAGGGGCAGGAGTGCACCGATCCTTTACATTTACACATTCATTCAAGGAGTTCATCAAGGGATTCTGTGCAAACATGATTTACTGATATCCTTGAATGCGGACTGTTTCTTTCATGAGATTTACTAGTCTGCTACTGTTCAGCAGCTACCTAGAACTGTTGCACTGCCTTTAATTGTTGTAAATGAAATTGCTTATGGTATGTATCTTGTATGTATTTTTGCCTTCCTCAAGTGACCATGACAATACAAAATGCCACGTCCATGGCAACTTACGTTCTCCTGATCACGACAGTGTGCCCTTTCTAGGTCGAGGTGGGTTTATCATCCTTGGCAGGAGCATGGCGCCAAAACGAGCAGGTTGTACGCAGCCGTTCTCGTAGTCTTTCGTGTGGGCAGACCGGTCTTGGGTTTTCTTTTTAAAACACACACTGCATCCTGTCTACGATTCCGGATCGCTCTGCATCGAAGCCTTTGCAGTGAGAAGAACAGTAGGCGTCTTACCTTTACACTGCGGTAGTCCAGTGCTATGAATGAATGAATGAAAGAGTGAAGGCAGCCGGGGCTGGTACCATTTTCTGTACGGGGATGCTGAAATCACGGGTTTAAGCCTCGAAGAACGAGTTACTTACCTTCGGTAACAATGTATCTGGTAGAGACACAGTCTAGCCACAGATTCCTTAACTTAGAATATCCCCAGGCGCCAGACTGGATCCGGAGAATCTTCAGCAGTACCTCTGCGCGCCGGGGAACGGCGTCGCATGGCTCCGTCCTGACGTCGTCCACGGATATGACGTCAATGGAGTCATATAAGTCCCTCCCGGCGCGCTGTCAGTTTTCTACAGTGAAGCTTTTCCGTGCCAGAACGCGGAGCCACTACCAAAACCGTGAGTGTGGGGGAACAGTGTGATAAAAAAGATCAAACATTTTTGAAACAACAATGACAAGAAATCATAGAATGATGAGAAACATCACCATGTATATCAATGAAAGAGTACTTTATACTCTAAGGAACAGAAGGGGGGAGAGCAGAGCACTCGCCCATAGAAACAGTGTCGCAGAAGCGAAGAGCCATGCCCTCCTATGAGACAAAACGGCATTGGAGATGAATGACATGGCAAACGATAGGCAGCCTGCAATCACAGAATGTAACTGTAACGGGCAACAGAACTGGAACAACATGACTCATGGTAATTGACCACATTTCTGCAACAACAGAGAATGTACAATCATACACCCCATAAATGACCTATTGACTGTAGCACAGTCAAAGAGACCCTAAAGTAATTGACCGCAACACAGTCAAGGAGACCCCAAGTAATGGTTAAAAAATAGAAAAGGGTGGAAGGGAGGGTATAAGAACATGATCAAGCCCCACACTGGAAGAACCAGGGTGGAGGAGCGTGAAAGGGCATGGAACCCACCACCCAATGACGAGAATGGGTGGAGAAGTAACAGTTAAAACAGCATGAGACATCCTACCCGGAAGGAGGTGAAGCATACCATCCCGCAGGAAGACAAAGGAGGCAAGTGGGTAGAACCCACCCTGAAAAAACCCCTCGCAGAGCGGTGAGGATGGGTGGGCGTTAAGGAATCTGCGGCTAGACTGTGTCTCTACCAAATACATCGTTACCGAAGGTAAGTAACTCGTTCATCTGATAGAGACATCTAGCCGCAGATTCCTTAACTTAGAATAGATACCAAAGCTATACCCCATTGGAGGAGGGTCTGCGACTGAAAACCACCAAGTTCCAAAGAGAACTCATCCATCAATAACATTGACCAAAACACGGTGGGAACCGCAATGCCAGCGTGACTGACACCAGACCCATTAAGCTCTGTAAGGGAGCATTAACAAGGGGAAGCAAAGGTACCACAATCCGTCAGAGGACGGTACGAGACCTCTTTTCCAGACAGGGACGAAAGGGAAGCACATAACCTGAATGGCCAGTGCGGAATGGAAGAGAGTCCTCAAACTTCTGCAAGAAGAAGTTAAACCGAGCACAAGTTCCATGGATCTGCAAGAGACAAGGTCCCAGAAAGGAACAAAACAGTATGACAGAGTCAGGGCATACAAACGGAGCAAGCACAACAGTGGATGTCAAAAATGACATGTGGAGGGACAGATGTCACCATGCAGAGATATACAGAACCATGACTACCAGGAGATACATGTATGTGGATGACAGGGATACACATAAGCAGACAGTGTGGACCGTGAGAACTACACCACACACATGCAAAATCCCAATGAAATGTAGCATCAACAGCACATATGTGTCGGCAGAAAGAGGCGGGCGCACCACCAGGTAGTCAACCGGCCAGCCGTACCTGGAGGTACAACGGTTAATGGATACTGGCAAGGTCGGGCACACACATAAGGCTCGCTCCCAGGAGGGAAGGAGAGAGAGAGGAGGGGGGGGAGAGGGAGAGAGGGGGAGAGGGAGAGGGAGGGGGAGAGGGAGAGGGAGAGGGAGAGGGAGAGGGAGAGAAGATCTGGGACAAAAACCCCAGATACCACAGCAAGAAAAACCTAGTATGCCTGCCTTCTCGCTGTGTGGATATCCCATGACATATATACATACAGACATATACGTATATATGAAAATATATTTATTGAAAGACAAGGGGAACCCGAAGAGCACGCCCAACATAATATAGGAGGCCGCACAATTGGTACCAACGGCACCGATGCGAACCAGAACAGGATATAACACATGTTGAGACACTTAAAAGGCAACATCATCAGCCTTGTCGGGGAAGGAACTCTGGGCTCCCGCTTGACAGGTGGAGATATTGACCACCACACTAACTTACTAGTTAGTAATACACATACATAGAAGTCCGAAAAATGTATATATAGATATATATAAACAGATACTGCAGAAATGGCAATGAGTATCCTGAAGAAGAATACTCCCACTGATAACATCAGCGGGGATCAGGAACAGGAGTACCTGAGCCCCATAAGCGAAAACCAGACAGGGTCTGAGCCGTGAAAGAAGACCTAAGCACGTCCCAACACCAGAGAATGAAGAGTAGACAATACCACAAGAAGAGAACGCAGCCAAAACAGTGACGCAAGGCGTACCGCAGGCTCCCTGTGACTGTGAACATACCCAGTGCGTACTCACATATCGTGTCCGTATAGAACACGGAAAGAAACCGCTCCGGAGCGGAACAGGACAACATGCCCACAAGGGACACTTGATGTTGTTGCACCAAGGATATTGTGCTGGATAACTAATCACTTATAAGGTCCCAAAGGCGAGACCTATTGGCTATGCCAATGCTTGTTGATACATACCACCATCCAGTTTTAAAGTCTTCTTAGAGTTACTCATTGCTCAAATGGGTTCAATTACTGTTATATATATATGTTTCCCTCATATTCATTGCTTGAGTTTTGCTCGCAAAAAAGTGTCACTCATAGTTGTTGAAATGTCACTCATAATTACACTTTAAATATGAAAATGTCACACATAGCAATCTGAAACCTTGGCAGCTATGGGTATCACAAACAAACGCTCACAGCACGTACATCAGGCTGGGGTACAAAGGCATGCAGCAAGGTTACAAAGGCATACAGCAGGAGTACACAGCAGGTACTAACCGGCTCTGTTGCGTCTGTGTTGCAAGTCCCTCCAGAACAGCTCCTGATAGCACCGGTTCTTCCTAAGCAGTAAGGAGCTGAGCAGTGAGGAACTCAGTGGCTGCAGATCGGGACCCATTGTGCTGCTCTGCCCAGGCCTAGCTCTAAAGAAGACTGGCGTCCATTGTCCGGAGGCGGGCGCCCACTCTCGCATCGGCTGGTAGAAGATTAGTGCCGGTGACGTCACTGAGAGGGCCGTGCATCACCGTGCGGACTGAGCCTGCCCCCCCCCCCCACCCCCGGAAGTGGGAGTCGATGGATTTGTGTCGACAGAAGAGGCAGCGGCGCATCCAGTGGCAAACTGCTGCCCATACAGAGGGAGGGTGCACACAGAGAAATCCGTGGTCGGGTATCAGAGTGGAAAAGGCAAGGGGGAAATGAGGGTGGCGCAGCGGGAGATGAGCGGAAGAGAAGCCGAGCGCAGCCTGGACAGTGAGAGGCAGCGTAGAGGTGAGGCGAGTTTAGAGGTTGGGAGGAAAGGCAGGCTTGAAGAGGCACGGGCAGGGAGACAGTGAGATGAAACAAAAAGCAGACGTAATTAAAGAGCGAAAGATGGGTACCTGCAAGCAGGAACGGCGTGAAGAGAAGTTGTGTGCGATGGAGCAACATGGGAGGAGGAGCCATTGCAAGCCCGGGAGTGGTGCGCGCGCGCGCTTGGGAGAGCAGTCTTCACTTTTTCAAGCACTGCACTCGTGCTTGTGGCGCGCCGCTGCGCGCTCCCGCAAGGTGGATGCCGCCAGAAGCACGAGTGCAGTGCTTGAAAAAGTGAAGAGCGACGGCTAAAGGCCCTCCTATGCAGCGCATGCGCACTGCGTAG
Organism: Calotriton arnoldi; assembly: GCA_963921515.1. Classification (NCBI taxonomy): domain Eukaryota; kingdom Metazoa; phylum Chordata; class Amphibia; order Caudata; family Salamandridae; genus Calotriton; species Calotriton arnoldi. Next base: position 717,654 of record CAWUFW010008667.1, read on the forward strand.
GCGAGACCTGAAACCATGGGATTTATGGAAACCCAGACATGAGACGTTGGACCGCTGAGTCAGCATGACTGTCAAAAAGGGAGAACCCATCAAAGGACAAATCCCGAAGACGCTCCTGAACATTCGCAGGAAAACTGTCATCGCGCAGCCAGGCATGGTGGCGCAGAGCAACTGCCCTGGCCATAGCCCGACCCACAGAGTCAGTGGTGTCCATGGCCGACCAAATGGAAAACTGTGCCAGTTCCCGGCCATCATGAATCAGCCGATCCAGGTCAGCCCGAGAGCCCTCCGGAAGAGATGGAAGGAGACGCTCGACCGAGTCCCAAAGGGCAAAAGTAGCCTGTGCAAACACGTACGATGTGTTCAAAGACCGAAGGGCCGTGCTGGTGGATGCAAAGACACGGCGGCTACACGACTCCAACCAGACAGACTCCCTAGTGAGAGGAAGAAACGCAGGAGGGGAGGAAGGTAGCGAGACAGAGGCTGCCTGGACTACCATCCCTTGAGCCCTAGGATGGAGGGACAAACAGACCGGGTCATCTGGAGCCGGGCGATGACGATGCGCAACAGCACGACCCACAGGGTCTCCCGATGAGGGTCTCGCCCAAGTCCCAAGAAGAATGTCATATAATGACCCGCCAAAAGGCAGCAAGGGCTCCACCTCCACGTCGCCCTGGTAGAGTAGATCCAACAAGGGATCAGAAGGCAGAGAGACTGATGGAGGCTGCATCTGTAAGATATCCGCAGCTTTGCAAACTGCTTTCGCAAATCTGCACTAGCCTCCTTGGCCATTCTAGGTGGCGACAATAAGCCATCTGTAGGGGACGGTTGTAGGCTAACCCGTCCAACCAAAGGCAGAGGCTCTGCAGCCCGAGGATGACCAAAGCCCTGACAAGTGCCCCATGGGCACCTGCTCTGCGGAGCATCGAAACAACCCTGAGGGTGGTGAACCCTCAGGGGCCTCATCCTCCTCCACCAACAGAGGAACAGCAGGGGACGGCACTGGCATCGACCGACGTCGAGACGGCGTCGCATCGACGACCACCAAAGAGGACTCGTCTGCCCGGCGTTGGTCCGGCGTCGACTCGACCTACACCGGGATGGGAAACTGCGTTGAGGAACGGCGTCGACTCGGAATCCGGCACCAGCGCAGGGAGCCCCACAGGGCTGTGCGGTGGCTCCACAGGAGGGCCTGACGTCTGACTGGGATGCCCCTCCGGGCCATGTCCCGACGTTGCAGCGACACCGGAACCGGAGTCAGGGTACTCGATCGGCGCAGAGGACGAACCCGCCGGCGAATTCCCGATCTGTGCCCCTACCCCCTCTGTGGGGCCCGATGGCGTGCCAGGGAGAGGAGGCGACCCAAAGATGGCCTGTAAAGCCCGGGAATAGGCTTCCATCTGGGATCTAGTTGCCCCAACACCAGGAAATGGTGGGTAGGTGACTCCTGGGGGCCCGTGTCCGGTGAAGATTGCGAGCAGCGGGCCCCGGTGTCACGTTTATGGGAGGTCAACGACCTCCGTGACTTCTTCCTGTGCTTACCTGCAACAGGTGAGCGACGCCCGCGGGAACGACTCCGTGACCTGTCCCGAACAGAAGCCCCAGCTCGAGATGGAGCCCGGCGACGCGAGGGCTCCGAACGGGACATCCGGGCAGACAGCAACTTCATCCGACGTTCCCGCATGGACTTAGGCTTCAGCTAGCGGCAGGCAACACACTCCTTGGAGTCGTGGTGCTCTCCCAAGCACCACATGCAGATCTCGTGTGGAACCGTCGCCGACATCTGCCGCATACAGGTCTCACACGACTTGAAGCCCTTAGGCAACGCACACTGTCCCCAGATGGTAAAAGGCGTCGATAAGGCCGGACAACAAAAACAGGCCAGAGGAACCGCTTCTCCTGGATCCGCGTTGGGACGTGGCAAAGAAGGAAACTGACGTCAGCGCGCCGGGAGGGGCTTATATGGCTCCATTGACGTCATATCCGTGGACGACGTCAGGACGGAGCCATGCGATGCCGTCCCCTGGCGTGCAGATGTACTGCTGAAGATTCTCCAGATCCAGTCTGACGCCTGGGGATATTCTAAGTTAAGGAATCTGAGGCTAGATGTCTCTATCAGATAAGTAAACCAGCACCAGTCTTCAAAATTTGTGAGGCAGTGATTAGGCTTACCACCTTTCTCTGGAAAAATATCTGTAATTTGTTCATGGTTTGAGATTGAGAAAACCAAAAACAGGTACTTGAGAAGAAAAAAAAAGTGAAAACTGTTCTATGTTCTTTACGGACATAGCAAGTGTGCATGGCTTTGCATTAATCATTTAGAATTGGTTCGAAAGCTCTAAATACGCTTGCTTTGATTTCTTCTTGGATTTGATGGTTTACGTTTACATTTCAAAAAGGACAAATTATGACTTTTATTATTTCAAATCAGGGTCTGACAGTCAACATATACATTTATTTAAAAGAAAAGAAATTGGCAGCAAGGGCAAAGGTGCAGTAAATCTATACCAGCCACCCTCCCCCAGGGGCCAGTGTACTTGGACACAACCCCAGTGCATGATTGGACATCTCACAGAGTACGAATTTTTGCTTCACAGTATATGAAGATTCAACAGTCAGTTCTCAAAGTATTATTCTAGTATACAAATGCTTGTTTTACAATGCAATAGGTCTCGCAAGTATGCGAGTTTCAGCTATTGGCATTGTAAATGACAATGCCTTTTATGTTTTGGCTTTTAAAACATAAATAAAGGGCATTGTCATTTACAATGTCAATAGCTTAAAGTTGCGTAAATGCGAGACCTATTGCATTGCAAATGCTTGTTTTAAGTATATTGGAGACAATGGCTTCATTCAAAGATGAATCACAATATCTGTAGCCCAGCTCGAGTCTATTAGAAGGTATTCTTTTCATAACTTTGCTGGTAATGGAACTGCTGAGGACCAAATGCTCTACATTGTTTCATAATATAGCCTTAGAGCCCTCCGTAGTCGGCTCTACCGGCAATTTCGGCTCGGGCCTTTAACAAGGGCACAGGCCTTTAATGGCTGGTAGAGCCGACTACGGAGGGCTCTAAAGCTATATTATGAATATAGAGAAGGCTCTAAGGCTATTAGAACATTCCACCCCTAGAGGGCAGAATGTTTTAATTTGTAAAAACAAAGGCCTCTCAGAGCCCGAGGGGGTTTAAATCCCCTCTGTCTCCGAGAGGCCTTTGTTCACAGCAGCAGCTGTGAAATGAAAAAAAACATTGGAATGTTGCTCTACTGGCTTCTACCAGCCAGTAGAAGCCTGGAGCACTCCATTGTCTTCAAAGGAGTGCTCAACATTCCAATGTTCTAATGGCTCTACCGGCCATTAAAGGCCCGCTCCAGCCTACAAAGACCAGAGCCAAAGGCGAGGGACTTAAACAAGGGAGCGGGCCTTTAGTGGCTGGTAGAGCCCACTACCGAGGGCTCGAAGGCTATAAGAACATTCCGCCCCTAGAGGGCAGAATGTTCTAATTAGTAAAAACAAACGCCTCTTGGAGCCCGAGGGGGTTAAAATCCCCTCGGGCTCCGAGAGGCCTTTGTTCAAAGTAACAGCTGTGAACAAAGTCAAACATTAGAATGTTGATGCTCTGGGCTTCTACCAGCCATTAGAAGCCCGGAGCACTCCATTGTTTTCAATGGAGCTCTCTACATTCCAATGTTCATATAATAGTAAGAGTTTGTTATTAGTAAGACAGTCACACTCTGCAAACGTAACATCGTTTGAACAATTTGACACAAAATCTGTGACTTGATTTCTCTCAGGTACCAGGGATGCTATTTTCTGGCAGAAATTGGCCTGAACAGGTGAAGTGTTCACTGCGTGCACACAGTGATACTGCGTACACACCCAAATTAAGCTCACAGTGTTAATGAATGTACATTACAGCCTATAGGTTGTAATCACACTAATAAGAGTACAGTGGTAGCGCCCATATAAAAATTGTGCACACGGTTGTAAATACAGCAGTGGGGCATTCACAGAGCTAATAACTATAATGAAAAGCATGCCGTGCTTACAAATAAATAAGTAAATACTACATTTTAAAAGGAGCAAGTTCAGAAGCAAATAAAGGCCCGTGGCCGCTTGAAAGCGGACCGCGCCGTAAATTAAATAAATAACTATTAAAGGTGCATGGCCGCTTGAAAGCGGACTGCGCCGTAAATTAAATAAATAAATAAGCGCGGACACTATCGTTGAAGCGGACCGCGCTCTAAAGTAAATAAATACATTAAAGGTGCTGGGATGTTATGGGTGCAATAGGAGAGGCGCATTAAAGAAAATAGTGCTCACCAACTTATAAAGCAGACGGTGTAACACCACCAGTAAAAGGTCCAGTCGTTTTGGGAGGTAACAAATGCAGACAAGGCGGTACCAAGGAGGGACTAACAAGCCTATTTACCAATCAGAAGCCAGCATTTACGAAGGACAATGACATAAGCCAACCACAATTATGGGCGGAGAGTGGGCGGGGCTTCCAGTGCATACCCTAATTCCGCATGCCTCGCAGAGCGAGCAGGGCATGCGCGCTGCCGCTAGGCTCGACCTAAAAAGAGAACACTTAAAAAAGAGTCAGTCTCCCTTTAAAAAAGGGAGGTTTAGACCCACACATTTCTGGGGGGGGGGGGGGTGGTGGTTTATATAGCGCAAACTAGACCCAACCCGAAGGTATCAGAGCGTTTTACATGAGCACCAATTGCGTTACAGACGGACATATTCCTTTTTGTTAAGCACGGGGAGATTAAATGATATGCCGAGAATCACAGGATGTTGAGTGTCCCTGCCGAGACTCGAACCCGGTTCCACAGCTCCGAAGTCAACCGTTCTAGCAGTGAGGCCACATCCTCTCCCCGAATCTGGCTACCCCTCACAGGAGAGGAAGCCAACCCCTTTGGCCAGGCCCTCCTTGCCACCTGGACAGGTGGGAAAACCAGCTAGTCAGGTAGGCATGCCACCTCCAGGCCAGCACCACCCTCAAGGTGGGCCACTGCGAGGTGGGCACGACCCTTCAGAAGCAGCCATCCCCGTGATGTCACACTTAGAAACTCTGGCTTTCAAATTATAGACCAGTCTCTCAATTACCCTTTCCCCGTAACATCTCGGAAAAGATGGTATTCCAATTATATAGATATGTGACTTCCAATGATTTTTTTATGTCCAGCACAAATGGGTTACAGCGAAAGACACAGCACTGAACTGACTACTGTTCTAGACAAGCTAATGCACATAGCATATTGTGATACACCAACAGCTCAGATGTTGTTTGTCTTAACTGAGGCATATGACAAAATAAATCATGCCATTCTTCTTTCCACAATTGGGAACACTGGGAGTCGAGATACAGCCCTAAAATGGTTTAAAGACTTCTTATCAAACAGCTACCAGAAGTCAAATTAACATCCTATGGATTCTATTTGAGACAATCTTGTGGCCTCTGCTTATTTATATTGGTCTCCACTGGCATGGTTGATTGAGTCCTTTGGTTTAAAATTCTTTTTATATGCAGATGACACACTGTTAATTGCTTGCTTTAGAGTGTGGCGCTAACGCTGCATAAAATCTCCAACACTGTTTAGAGAAAGTACAATGTTGGATGAATTCTAACCATCTGAAACACAAGGGCTACGTAAATGAGATCCTAGGCCTCCTTAAACCTATAACACCACTTGCATCTACTTTTTGGCCAAACAGCCTAGTACCTCCTACTTCACTGGTGCCGAAAGTTTAAAATCTGGGCATTAAAATTGATGCAGCACCGACTCTTAAAGATCAAGTATAAACTATGATGCAGACTTGTGTATTTCAAACTACACTCAGTTAAGCAAGTGCTCCATTTATTCACTTCATCTGAAAAGATCACTATCCTAAATGCATTTGCGTCATCTCACCTAGACAACTCTAACTCATTATACCTGGGACTACCGGTCTACCTTCTTAAAAATTACATATGATCCAGAGCTTTGCAGCAAGATTGGCTACAGGTGTGCAGTGTAGCTTTCACATCTCTCCAAAGTTAGCAAAACACCATTGGTAGCCAGGAAGGGTGAGAATCCTATTCGAATCACTCTGTCTGGTGCATAGCGTGGTCCATCAACCAAGTCTTTCATCTCTCAGATTCTGATTTAAGCTATATTGTCCCACACATACTCTGAGATCATCCTCCCAATTAAATTTTACAGTCCTGAAAGTTAAACGAAAGTCAGTGGCCGGCAAAGCTTTTTTTCGGTAACGGCAGCCCAAAAGTGGAACATGTTCCCGGACATATTTCAAAGGGAATCAGAACATCTGAGACTCGGGAGGAATTTGAAGGGCTGGTTTCTCCTCTCCAGGCTGAATGGAGAGAAATATAGCAGAAATGAGTTCATTTATGACTTGATTTTAGCGCCATGATACGCCAGTGGGGTGATAGATGCGCTCTGTACAACAAACAGACATGCGGCTGTGGCATGAAACAAACAGGCCTCTACGATCAGATTCTGCACATGAGTAAGCATTTGTTTTCACATTAGAGCTCCATCCATTGAATGCAGCAGGCCTAGTGGACTAAATTTACTTGGCCCCGGCTGAGAATTATAAAATGTGCTCAATGTTGTTATTGTTCAGCCTTCTTTAATTTTAAAGCCATATATGATTCCATGTAATGTGGGCACTCTTGACCAATTTTTGCTTAAGGTTTTGAACCTTCCCAGGAAAATTTAGAAAGGAAAAAGTGTAAGTTACAATAATAGTGTTGTAACTGAAAATCATGTCTGGTAGGGAGAGGACAGCTGAACGCTTTTGGAGTTTTTTACCTTGTATATATTACCAGGTATTGCTTTACTTCGCTTCAATCAGTGTGTACTCTAAATATTTAAATGTGTTCTTAAGCAATACCTCACCTCGCCTGAAACTCAATTTAATATCGTTTAGAGAGTGTGCCACTAAGATTGGGCCAAACGCAACTAGAGATGTCACAATATTCAACAAGCACAGAATCTCCGCTAGCCACCGCCACCTCTTCAAGTCCTTCACGCTTATTTGCCTAGGACCAAGGCCCACACTACAAGGTGGCTACATTGATGTGCAGGGACACCGTGTGGCAACAAATAACCTTCCAGCGAGTATCCCCGCTCGGGTGAGCCAGTATCAAGACTATTTGCTCTTCTAATGAACAGCAGGAGGACGCAAACGTAAATGGTCCAAATCCGCATGTGGTGTTCTCATCTGGGGACAGATACTCTTACATTTACCACAACCTCAGGGAATACAACCAGCGATTTTAGTTCAAATTCAATGTTATTCAGAATTTAACATTCTAGGAACGTTATTAGCTTTGCATGGATGCATAATTCCAGGAATGAAAGGGCTTCCAGAGGCTACTGACTATCATAACTTACAAACTAATTAGATATGAATAATCATTAACAGGTGCAGAGATGGCTGCCTGTTAGTCGGTGACAGTATAAAAGTCTGCCATATATGAGACTTCTTCCTCGTCAAGTCATGCCTGAAGCAGCGAAACATAAGTAAATTTATTAGCCACAGCAAATCCAACTCAATACTAAAATGAACAGACTAACAGTTTGTCACTTGTCTCTCTTCAGTGTAAAGATTCCTAATGAATGAAAGAAACACTACTAACTCTCCTTAGATATTGTTTAAGTGCTCTTATCCAATAGAAAGTTCATGTGCGCTCTCGCGAATGAGTTCACACTGTTGCTGCCCACTAGTTCACCAAATGATTCAAACAGCAGACTGCCCACCTGATAACTATGGCAGTCAGTTCATGCTGGTGCACCCTACTAGCTGACATAATGTTTTAACAAAAGACCACTTATGTGACGTCAATGACAGGAAGCATGCTGATTTACTGACTGTACTTTGGCTTTTACAGCATGCTGTGCAACACAACGTGGAAGGTCCATGCGCTGCGAAGACACAGCGAGTTTATAGATTTTCCTGACGCCTCCAATGAGGATCTAAACATACACGATGACAAACCAGCAGACTAAAGAAAGACACCTTTTTCAAGACACAAACAAATGTCAAGAATATGTTGAAGGGCACTAAGTAGGAATGAAAAAGTATGTTTTAGTGACCGATTGCCTTAAAACCGATGCCACAAATCCCTCTCGCTGTTCAATTTTCAATGGTGCTTCAAGCCGCCTAATTTTACTCATCATTGCCCGATTTACTTTTGATGAAAAAGCTAGAACTTTCCACAGAAGCAATTTTATGATTTGACAGAGATTTTCGATGTTGTTTTACAGAAGAACAATTCCCATCACTTTGTAGCATTTTGGAGACACCATCACTTAAGTTCATAGCAGCCACCTTGAAATGAACGCTTGTGACAAAGCATAAGACTCCTTACCAGGGATAATTCCATGATGGTTTCAACAGGAGCAGATGTAATGGCAGAACATGATTAAGAATGGCAAGCAATAGCAAGGCCCACGTTGAATTCCACAGGAAAATGGTGCCTGGGGAGAGGGAATCCTGGCCACTCCCTGACGTGTTTCCCTTCCCAGTCTGCTGTTTAAATGTAATAATTGTTAAATGGTGCCAATGACATGTGGACCAGAGAATGCATCAGGCCAGGTTTCAGTTACAGCAAGCAAGTCATCACGATGTATCGTCAATAAAATCATAAAAAACCTAGTATTCGGACAAGGTTCTCATATCAATCAAAGAGGAGTCTGAGTCGGCAGTAGTTTTAGAAGTGGGATTACCTATCACCCCCGATTTTTAATGAGTACGTAGAGCACAGTATGACCATTTTTCATGGAAAACCAGTAAGACTGTGCCATACAGGTGATAGAATAATAAAGATGGAATTTGCCTTTAGGATCTCACATGATTTGGGACTGGATTTAGTCAACAAAACAGTACTTGGTAAGGATCCCCCTCCAGCATGATCACACCTTCATGTTAATAGATGTACATATATCGCCGGCACAGGGATGGCCAGCGATGGGTCATGGGTGAGTGATTCAAAGTGATACTAAACTGTGAAATCAGGATCACAATAAACAAGATATTTTTTCAACATTTGGGAAATGATTTATGTGTACATTTTATAAATAAAATAAGTCATACGAGGGCGAACATGATGTATAAAATATACACAAAATGCCTTAATACCAATAAATTAAAGAGACTTTCTAAGTGAAGGAAATTGACCTGAAATGCCAATAAGAGGTAGCACTGGAAAAATAATAGAGTGCCCAAAGTGAGAACAGAATGCCCTGTGATGTGTGATGACTCCTCGAGAGTCCAGTGTTTTTTGGGTCTGAGATAACATTAGATGACAAATTATCCGATGTGCCCTGCTTGATGGAAGGAAATATAGTTCTTGACTTCTCTATATGGGAGTCCACAAAAGGCACCATGTCACTGAGTACATGAAGATCCACAGCTGGAAGAAAATGTGATTCTCTGGAGTAGATGTAATGGTCAAAGGACATGTTGTGCGATGCACAATGTGCCAAAGGGAGTGGTGTCAATGGGAAAAAAGCTTGCAACGTAATCACAATGACTTGGACATTCTCTGTGGCACATGATCATGAGCATATTTCTGTGCTCTTCCTAGAGGACAGAGCTGGCTGGTGACAGGGAGAATCTCCAAATATTAGTAAGTGGAATATGTCACACTTACGACTGCGGATGCAGTCACCATAGAGAAAATAACTGATGGAGAAACCATGTTCCTTCCATCGACAACCGCATACAGTACAGGAGGTGGATTTCATTATTACCTGAACCAGCTAGAGATTAAGCCTAGGAAGATTATGCCCTGCAGACCCTAACCCATCAGTGCTGTGGAAATGTGTATACAGACTGGTGAAAGTACTCTGAAAAGGACAAGAACTAGGCACCAACCCCTCCCTCCTCCGCAGGTTGCTCGGCATCATCCAAGCCTGTTTGTGAGGGCAGCACAAACCTGAAGCAAACAGTGAGGTGATTAAATTTGAAGAATGAAGCAAAAAAAGCTGGAAGTGAGCAGAAGCAGAGTGGCTTGCCCCCCCCCCCTTCAAGTCGACTGACGGACTGCTCTAGTACAGCACAGATATTTCAAGGGTTAAGGTTAGGCTCCTATGTGAACCTCAGCTTTTCAAAGTAACAAGTGTATGGTTACTGTGAGCAGAGACTCAGTCACTAACCCAAATGCTGTCCCACATTTGGAGATGTCCCATCTTGAGATTCACTTGTGCTTCATGTACTTGTGATGCAGAACCACCCCCTAAGCCCTAGAACCCGTTGCACAAACCGGACACTTGCAACATCTCTGAACCATGCCTGATGTGCTGTGTTTCACAGCGAACACTCAGCATCCTCATGAGCAGTGGTTGCAACACGCATTGAGATCCAGGCTCAGGATAGCCCCTCAATCTTCCTCATGAGCAGTGGTTGCAATACCCATTGAGATCCAGGCTCAGGATAGCCCCTCAATCTTCCTCATGAGCAGTGGTTGCAATACTCATTGAGATCAGGCTCAGAATAGCCCCTCAATCTTCCTCATGAGCAGTGGTTGCAATACCCATTGAGATGCAGGCTCAGGATAGCCCCTCAATCTTCCTTATGAGCAGTGGTTGCAATGCTCATTGAGATCAGGCTCAGGATAGCCCCTCAATCTTCCTCATGAGCAGTGGGTGCAATGCTCATTGAGATCAGGCTCAGGATAGCCCCTCAATCTTCCTCATGAGCAGTGGGTGCAATGCTCACTGAGATCAGGCTCAGGATAGCCCCTCAATCTCCTGGCTATGAGCTGTGACTATGTGAGTGGCAAATAACCAAGCTTTGGAGATTCCCACGTATTTGCACGAGTTTCACCATTGTGCTTTCACTATCCAACATTTACTTTAATAAAGTTTTTGGGTGGATACACACATCACACATGCAGGGCAGTTCTGGCTCCGTTGGAGTTCCTACAGGCCGACTCATGCACCTTGTGATAGCGAAAGAAAGGGAAATAAAACTGGTAGTTTGCCCTCGACTAGGGCAGTTCAGATAAAGCTTCTGTGCCATTTCCATTGGCCATTTCCAATGCTACATGTAGTAAATACTCAGGAGCGCTCTTAAGGTAAGAAAGTGGTTTATTGGTAACCTCGTCCAGCAGTCACGGGAAGCTGTGAACACATCCTCTGCTACACCTCATCTGATCCTAACATTCTCTACCTCTACTGGAATACAGAATACAAGAACACTCTACATTCTACAATTACATTCTACACAGTACTATGCGCTAAACTACATTACTACACATCCCTTCTCTTCAATAAAACATGACCACATCCCTCCCCGCGAAAGAAATGAAAAGAAGGGGAAAATAAAATAAAAGATAATATGAATTTAAACGGAACAGACATAATCATCAAGTTTCCTAGGTTTAACAATGTTCCTCCCAAAACTACTGACTTTACCTTCATTGATATCAAATTGAATATCAGGAAGACTGACAGCACTGGCATTATTTACATGACATTGTTCTAGATCTTGAGTAAAAACACTGGGAAGAGAAACTTGGTTACAGGTAGTATCGGAAGTGAGCCACCAATACTTATCTGGATGGATCTCAAAATCGTTATCAGGTACAGTTTCACACGTTTCAAAATTTTTAGTTAACGCAAGTTTGCTCATATGATAAACAGAACCATCCGCTAACTGAACTGTATTTTTATTTACTTTAACAATTTTCTTAGGTGAACTAAACCTGTTTTTTCCTTTAGGAATTTTCCTACTGGATTTAACTCGTACCCATTGGCCTTCCTGTATAGTAACGTCTTTGACGCCATGTTTTTTGTTAAAATAAGCGATGTTTTTCTGCTGAGAATTTGTAATGCGTTCTTTGATATCAGCAGCTTGCCAATTTACTTTGTTCCCCTTGTTCATCCAACCAGGGTTAACTTTTGAAAGGGGAATCCTGCCTCTCATGACACCAAATGGACTAAAACCAGTTGAATCATGGACAGTGACTCTGTAACTCCATACCATCTTCATTAATTCAATATCCAAATTCTTTTTGTTATGCAAAGCTTGTTGTAAAGTGCCTTTAATAACTCTGTTGAATCTTTCCACAACAGCATTTCCCCTAGGATGATAAAGTGCTGTGAATTTATGTTCAATGCCAGCATAACTCAAAAAATTCTTCATTTCTAAAGATTTAAATTGAACACCATTATCGGTGAGTAAAGATTTTGGAAAACCTTCTCCAATAAAGATACTTTCAAGAAATTTAATTACAGAACATGTGTCGACTTTTGTTACTACTCTCAATTCTAACCATTTTGAAAACATATCCATTAAAACAATAATGAATTTTTGAGAACCATCGTCCCAAGAAACAGGCCCCATAATGTCCAAGGCGACAACCTCCCACGGTAAGTTGGGACAAGCAAGGGAGCTTAAAGGTGGGTTTAAAGTTTTTTGTGATTTGTCTGCTGTTACACAATCAGCACATGATCTTACAAAACGTTCAGTTTCGATATCAATTTTGGGCCACCAATATAAAGATTTGATATTGCGTTTGGTGCGGGAAATACCAGGATGTCCTTCATGGCAAAGTGCGATGATTTTATTTCTTAAAACGGAAGGTGGAATAATTTTTTCTCCTCTCACTAGGAACATCCCATCAAAACTCAATTCATTTCGTACCTCCCAAAATGCTTTTAACTCACCCAGAAGTTCATTTTTTAAACAATCCATCCATCCATTCTCAATTTTATGTTTAACAGATTGTAAAGTTTCGTCTTTACATTGTGCATCTAACCACTCTTTTTCTTGCAATCCTTTACAATTTTCATTTACAAAAATTCCAGCGACACATACATCATTCCACGGATTAGTGTCAATCTCTGTTAAAGGCAAAGACATTCTGCTCAAAAAATCTGCAGTTGTGTTCATTTTCCCTGGAACATACTGCACTTTATAGATGAAATCTTGTAGCCTCATAGATAATCTGGCAATCCTAGCAGATGCCCTTGACAACCCCTCAGTGGTAAGTACCTTCGTCAAAGGTTTGTGGTCTGTACGTACCACAAATTCCCTTCCCCAAACAAACTTCCTAAAGTGCTCAAGAGCCCATACACAAGCTAGAGTCTCCCTTTCGATAACTGAATACTTTTCTTCAGTGGGGGATAATGATCTGGAAGCAAAAGCAATAACACTTTCACCACCAGTCTCATTGACTTGAGTAAGGACTGCACCTAAACCTTTTCCACTAGCGTCGGTGGTAATGAAAGTTTTGGCAAAAGGATTAAATCCTTTTAGTGCAGGAGATTTTGCAATAGCAGATTTGATTTCAAGAAAAGAGATTTGACAGAGGTTAGACCAAACGAACGTACTTTTGTTCTTCAATAAAGAACGCATATCATGTGTCTTTTCAGAGAACTTGTCTACAAATTTAGAGTAGTATTCCGCAAGGCCTAAAAAAGAGCGGAGTTCATCTTTATTCTGAGGCAGTGGAGCTTTGAGAATAGCCTCAATCAATTTTTCTTTAGGTTTAATACCATCGTGACCAATTTCATGACCTAAGTAAGTAACTTTGGATTCAGCAAACTTACACTTGCTGATTTCACCTGTTAAACCCTTCTTATCGAGTACCTGCAAAACCATTCTTAAAGTGTCATCGTGATGTTTTTTCGTTTTTCCCATGATAAGAATATCATCTTGGAAAAATACTACATCACGGATGTCTCCAAACAACTGTGTCATGAGTCTTTGGAAAACAGCTGCCGCCGATGCCAATCCAAATGGCATGCGACGGAACTGATAACATCCAAATGGTGTACAAAACGCAGTTAACTGTTTGCACTCAGGGTCCAGCATTATTTGATGATATGCTGACGAGAGATCAAGCGTGGAAAACCACTTAGCATCTCTCGTCAAGGACAACATTTCATCAATGCGAGGCAACGGAAATTGATCCACTATGATGTTATTGTTCAACCCTCTTAAATCTACACATAAACGGACCTTGCCATTGGAGCGCCTAGCGACGACCAACGGAGAGATCCATTCGGAGGATTCGACGGGTTCTATTATATGAGCTTTAATTAATTTATCTAATTCAAGCTTAACTTCATCTCTTACAATGAGTGGAATATTCCGTGCTTTATGAATTTTGGGAACAGCATCACTTTTCAATCTGATGGAGTGCAAAAACCTTTCAATTTACCAATTTTCCCACTAAAAACATTAGGAAATTCATTTAATACCCATTTCTTGGTGTCTTCTGCCTCACAAGCTACCAAAACTTGTTCTGGACTATTTGGGTCTAAAATTATATTTAATTTACATTGGTCCTTCCACCCAAGTACGGATGGACCTTCCTTGGCCACATACAATTTACATAAGGCATGTCTACCTTTAAACCTGAAAACCAATTCTCTAAATCCTAGGATGTCAATCTTTTCACCCGTATAGCTTTCAGGATTTATGTCAGATTCTACTAACTGACATCCAATGATGGAACTAAAGTGTTGTAACCAGACATTTTCCGCAATGATCGTGTAAGGCGAACCGGAGTCCGCAGCGACTTGTACTGTAACACCACCAAAGGAAATCCAACATAAAGGTTTGTTATCTCCTTCTCCAGAAATTTTTAAAACAACCTTTTTTTTAGAGTCATACCTACTGTTATTCTCATGCTCACTATCATCAGATGAATACTCATCAATATCACTTTCTTTCACACAAGCTACATTACTCTTCCTTTTATAATTCTTGCGCCTGCATGCTCGCGCAAAATGCCCAATTAGCCCACATTCTAAACATTTTGCAGACCTAGCAGGACATTTATCATACCAGGCAGCATGAGAACTACTACCACAGCGGTAACAATTATACTTAGGTTGTTTGTTTTTTACAAAGCGATCACCCTTCTTTAGCTCTTTCTTTTCATATTTGTAATCATTACTATGAGAAGTTTTGCTTTTAGTTTCTGAGATTTTGTTGACTGTCTCACTACTATCTTTTTTTTCTGTAGACAAAGTAGCTTTAGCGCAGCGCTCTGACAATTCAGCTTTTTTTACAATAGCTATGATGTCCTTTAGACTAGACTCCCCTTCCACCCACAATCTATCTTGAATGGCTTTGTTGTTGGCATACATGACTATTTGGTCTCTAACAAGTTCCTCATGTAAAGTACCAAATTTACAATTTATAGATAACTTCCTTAGGGCAGAAACGTAATCTTCAATGGACTCATGTTTCTCTTGCTTCCTCTGAAAGAAAACATGACGCATTACGCCAACGCAAACTGCAGGAGAAAAGTGTTCGTCTAAGTCTAATAATGCGGCTTTAAATACATCAATATCACCGGATCTGTCCTTTTTTTGTAATTGACCAAAAATTCGAAGCCCTTCGGGACCAAGGCAATACATCATAACTCTCTTTTTCCTCTCAGGAGTATACGATCCACTGCAGTCCTCAAGATTAGCAATATAATTTAAAAAGTACACTTTCCATTCATTCCATTGAATGATCGGCTCTCCTGGAGATGACAAGAATTCTTTTGGAGTGCTGAGATGCAAAACAGAATCACCACGTGGGGGTGCTTCACTTCGAGGATTGGCTTCTGTGGTCATCGTTGCAGTAAAATAGAAAGAATAGTGGCAAATGTACTTACTATTTCTTTGTCCCCTTGAAAGGAATGGTCCGGTGTGTAAATTATGTGAAAATCCAAGCAGGAAATTCACCGGTGAGCTTCGAGGGTCTGAAACGCTGTGTTGCCCTGGTAACTGAAAATCAAGATGGCGTCGCGTAAGGTTATGACCTTCGTGATGACATCAATGCGCACGTTTGACTAGCGCACGTTAGACTAGCGTACGAGAACGTCATGAAACAGAGCTCACGGACAATGCCGCTCGAGCCTCCAGAACGCTGGTATTTGAACCAATACAACTCGCAGCCGAGACAGTTAACCGTTGCAGCAACAGGCAAGCAAATACTTCAAATAATTCCTTTTTCGTGTTTTTTGCTTACCGGAAAACGTAGTTTGTTGCTGTTTAAATGTTCAAGCTTTCTCCGAATGCTGGGTGCTTCATTGTAGAATAAATAAAATAAATATGACCTCCGATTGTCCAAGTTGTAAAAATAAGCGTGGATTCACTCGAGGTTACCTCCCGCTCGTCGCCATATTCTGTAGTAAATACTCAGGAGCGCTCTTAAGGTAAGAAAGTGGTTTATTGGTAACCTCGTCCAGCAGTCACGGGAAGCTGTGAACACATCCTCTGCTACACCTCATCTGATCCTAACATTCTCTACCTCTACTGGAATACAGAATACAAGAACACTCTACATTCTACAATTACATTCTACACAGTACTATGCGCTAAACTACATTACTACACTACACTTGCCCTGTGGTTAACTATGCTGCCAGTCTGAATCATATTACCTCACTGACCATTCTTTCTTCTTAGGGATGAGCCCAGCCTCATCTCCACTGTATCCTTCCCTACACACAAGAGTATGCAGACTCAGTCAGGCCCCTGCCTCAATGCCGGGTTATACCCCGTTTTACAGCGAGAACACAGAGCATGGCAGGAACAAGCGGGATAAAAAGATGTGGGCCAGAGGGGAGGGGCCTGAACAAGGGATCAATAAATAAAAAACAGAAGTACAGGCAGCACAGGGAGGATACAAAAGCACAGAGACACGAGATGGCATGGAGGGAACTCGGTTTAATGCAAAAAAAAAAAAAGCAGAAAGAAACCACAGAGAGGCAATTGGGCAACTCCATCCCTTCACTTAAAAAAGAAAAATCCCACAAACCTGAAGGCAGCCAAATCTGGCTCTACTTCCTGGTTGCGGCGCAAGAACATTCAGACAGCCATCTCCCTTAAAAAAGAATTGAACAAATAAAAACAGGTGGGGTGGGGTCTCTCTCTCTCTCTCACCCTCCAGGCAGCGAAATCACTGCTTACTGTTCATTAGTATGATGCTTACCAGGCTTTCTGCGGTGAAAAGTCCTAGAACCTCCTACCAGTCAGAAACGATTATAACAAATCTACCAACAAAATGATTCAATGCCAACTAGTAAAAGCATGTAATTAGCATCACAAACAATGACTCAGGACGGAACATTTCAATTACAGAATAAATAGTAGTTTCGAGATAGTTATTGTTTCCTACATTTATGTGTTGTGTTCATTTGGCAATGCTTTTTGTTGGTTCTGTTGCCATAATTGTCTCTGACAGACAGAAGGAACATTAAGAGTGAAGAATTCTGAAGTGAATGCTGCCCGTTTTGAAGAAAAATTCGAAGAGCATACAGCCCAGTATAGGGCAGGTCCATAACTTGGAAAGGGGGGGTCGATGGGGACCTGCAGGGTCCAGACTCGCTCACCTGCATGTATGCTCCCTCCCAAATGTCCCTGGCCACGAACAGAGTAAGAACGCGAAAGCTCGTGTTTTTGATTTTAAATGCACTGCATTTCCCTTTGTAAATAATGCAGTAAGGAATTAAAGACCCTTCACTCCTGGGCATATCTGTAAGATTAAGGGGCTATGTCAGGTGTAGACCCCCTAAATCACCACAAGGGATTCGTGTTCCTAGCTGGTGTTATGTTACCAGCTGTCATTTTTGCCTCTATTGCAAATTCATCATTTTACCTCTTCATTCAATTTTTCCTTTCTAATGTCCTTCGGCGGACTGCCTCGAAACATTTATGAATTCTGACACCACAGGTCTTTCTCCAATCACACAGCAAACCATTGGCATATCCATGTTCACGAAAAGCACAAATAAACGGCAGATCGAACAAAAGAGTTACAAAGACAAGGGGGGGGGTGAGGTCGAAGCTTAACACAACCATTTTGTCTGCTTTGTGTGTAGCGAAAATGATTTGTGAGCAGGAATGAAGACATCTTGTCTGACTAGTTTTGTAGGTCTCCGTCTATGAAAATGACACTTATGGGGTGGCTAATTCGATGCCCTGGATTGTAATCTGGGATCTTCTATGTGGCCATGCTGTGTGATCCTGAACAGCAGGCCTTGTGCCTTCGTTGCTACACCTGCACATATCAGAAAGAAGCTAACATGAGGAGCTATATAACAAAGTTTCTTGTTTGAAGTATCAGCAAAGAAGGCAATGAGTGATTGCTCAAATGCTCTAAACTATGCCTTTTTCCTCCATAACAAGTAAAATCCACTCTGTTGGCAGTAGAGGTAATGGGAAGCACATCGCATCTTAATAGGGTTGAAATGCAAGTTATGGCATGGTTTCAGAACTTCCCAGTACGGATGCAGCACTTTAATGACACAATGACACTGTTCCCAGGAGGAGTGCCATTTATGATTCATGGGAGAAAGCCTGCACTTCTTACCAGATCTGCTGTTCTTTCATATGTATAATACCAGCACTTTCCAACAAAGCTGCTATACAGTTAAAGTCACAGAAGAGCGAAGTCCTAATCCTGGGCTCCACCCCCTCCACTTGGGACGACTCATGGTGGCCCGCAGCACTTGGAACCCCCGCCCACACCCACAGACCACGCACGAAACCTCTGCATCATCTTGGACTCCTCGCTCAACATGAACCACGAGATCAACGCCGTTTCATCATCCTGCTTCCACACGCTACGCCTGCTCCGAAAAGATCTTCAAGTTGATCCCCACCTAGACTAGAGAGACAGTCACCCACATACTCATCAGCAGCAGAATCAACTATGGCAATGCACTCCACGCCGGCATTACCCAGAAACTCCTCAAGAAACTACAAAATATTTAGAATGCCTCCTCCAGACTCATCCTCAACATCCCCCATCACAGCCACATCACAGGTCCCCGGAGAGACCTCCACTGGCTCCCATTTAACAAAAGAATCACCTTCAAACTCCTCACACATGCCTGCAAAGCCCTACGGGACCTGTGTACCTTAACCACCGTCTCGCATTCCACGCACCCACAAGAGACCTCCGCTCCTCCCAACTGTCCCTGGCCACGGTCCCACGTATCCACAAAACCGATGCCTGAGGAAGATCTTTCCCCTATCCCCTATCTCGCAGCAAAGTCCTGGAACACCTCAGGCAATCACAGTCTCTGCCTCAATTCAGGAAGGACCTCAAGACCTGGCTCTTCGACTGAACCACAGCGCCATTGACGGATCAGCAGCCCCCCCCCCCCTCTTTCAGCTCCATGAGACCCTTACGGGTGAGTTGTCACACTTTACAAGACACTTGATTGATTGACTGAAGTCCCAGCACTTGCTTGTAGTTTCAGCTCTGAGTCCAAGAACAAAATGATCTTAAACTCCCACCATCCTCCTGCTTAAATGCAGACTGGTGGTCACTGCCAAAAACATGCATGGCCATCTAGAGCTGCCAGGAAGATTGTTCTGATATCATCATGAGGTCTGCCATGCCTTATAAGCAAGTGACTGACGGTGCACACATCCTTCTTGTCGATTAGAGCCAACTGTCCAACAGACACTCCAGGCATCTCCAGTTTTCCCTGTAGGCGAGTTCATTCAATGTTGAGTACAGTCGAGGCACATTCTGCTCTAAAACCTTTTTGGTCACTGGTCAGTTCCTTAAATTATCTTGGTGGGTTAATACACCTCCTGCAGAAATGTCTGTTTCGCATGCCCAACCCAACCGCAATCCTGATGAGGCAGTTTGGTAGGCTACTTTGCCTGCTTCAGAGATCTTTCCAGGAGGCACTTCTCAGCATGCTGCTAAAATGTAACAGGACAGCATATGGACCTCTTAACACAGATGCAATACATTTAAAGGAACAAGGGCAACTCTTCATAACATGATTGCTGCAGCTGAATTAGTTCAGGCAAATATCGGTAACAATGTTGTACTTGAAGTAGATGATGACGAGTGGTGAAAGGCCAGGATGGCAGCCCAGGAGCTGGCCACCCCCTTCCAACCTCAGACTTATATGGTTTAATTATTTTTACAGAGTGTGATATAGCCTCATAAGGCTCTGGTAGATGAGTAGGGCCAGCATTCTAGACTGTACGTGCTGCATGGGGAAGAGGGTAGATTCAACAATATGATTTGGCGTTGTCACCTTATCCAGTGGAACTGGCAAATTTTACACAATGCTTTGTTGTCAATCCTGGGCACCTCTTACAGAACTAGACCCCAACGTGGCACCAGTGGGTATAATGGAGGGGTGGGCAGACTCGAGGCACCAGAGGTCGTTGGCAAGTCTTGGGTTCCTAATCACTAAAAAAGACATAGCTTGTTGTTGGTGGGGCGACTCCTCACTCCAGACTCCTCAATGGCAGAAGGGGTCTATGGAATTATTGTACCGCAGCTGAAAAAACGATGTAAAGGATCTCTTTTTTTGGCGTCATGTCAATAGATTTCGAAGAAAGAGAGAGATATGGTTCTCACACTACTCAGGGTGATTACCACTGCAGGTTGGTTTTCTTTTTGCTATCATGTTCTTGTACTATTTAAGCCCAGACACTTATAAAGTCCATTGTTTCTCTCATATAGTCCATTCACGAATAAACACAAAGCGAGCCAGTGACTGGACAGCTTTTGAAAAGGTGAAAGGTCCAACTCTATTTAAAATCAGTACAGCAGCTAATGGATTCCTGACACTAACTAGATTGAAGGTTATAACTACTTGACTTGCTCTTTCCAGACATATCCCTTTTATTTAACGATACATCATTTGCTTTGGCGCCATAAAGTCAAAGCTCTCTTTGAAAAGAAGAGCATTTTACAGACAGAGAGCAGTACTTAAAGAGTGGCAATGGGAGGATAGCACACAGAGGAGCAAGATGAATAGAGAGGCAGCTCCAGAGAGTAGAGAGGCAGGCAGCTCCAGAGAGTGGAGGGCAGCTCCAGAGAGACAGAGGGTGTGAAGAGAGAGTGTGTGTGTATATGTTATTGACTGAGAAGAAGAAAGATGCTGAGAATACAAAAGAGGGAGCGAGAGAGAAAGAAGGTGAGAGAGGAAAACTGAGGGAGAAGTGAGAGAGGGAAACTGAGCCAAGATCTACAAAGAGAAGATAAAGAGGGAAAAAGGAAAGCAGCGAAGGCAGCAGTAACATGAGAGGAATTGACAAAGAAAGAAAATACATATAGTCAGAGGTTTACATATAAAGTTTGTTAACAGATGAGAAGGGAAGTGAGATATGCAGGGGAAGGCAGAAGGAATCAGTGAGTAAGAAAGAAAGGGGCATTTTGCAAGAAATACAAAGAGTGTGGATGAGCAAGAAAAAAGAGAAAAAAAGAAGCAATGGGTGTGAAACTGGCAGGGGAGAGACAACAGGAGAGAAGTCAAGGGGACCAGAAATACCAAAAAAGAGAGAAACAGGAGGTAAACTGACAAAAGAAGCATGGGACAGAACAGTGGGCATATTAGAGGAAGAGAGAGAGAAAAAGAGAGAGAGAAGGCAAGTGCAAGTGAGTGAGAAAGGGAGAGAGAAGAGAGAGAAAACAAACAGAGGTCCAATGTTCGTGAAGAAGGGCAGAGAAAGGAAGGGGTGTCTTTAAATGGAATTTGAAGCTTATCAAGTTATGGCCACTGTAATGGGAATCATTGTGAAGCATATCAAGTTATGGCCAGTGTAATGGGCACCACCGTAAATTAATTTTTGTAGAACTTCCATGAGGAATGTCCCTAAACCTTCTCGTGAAACATTCTCTAAAATAATTTTACATTTTGGCAATGTGACCGGTCACACATTTATATTACAAAAAACAAAACAAAGTCTGGGCATGTAGCACCACATTATCAACCACTCATCACAATTAGCTGAGTGTCAAAGCAGAGTGCTGTTCAGTAATGCGTCAGGTTAAAAACACGACCTACCTCATCATGGACAACATGGGAGTGAGGTCCGGATGTTCAACTATGCCACCGAACCTCAACACTGGTGTCCATAGAACTCTCTTGCTAGTAGTTCAGAGCAAACAGATGGACTTCTACCCTGTAGACCTGTGCCTCACTTACCTTCCTAAGAAGTTAGAACATGGCTGTGATGCATAATTGGTTTTTTAATGTTAGTCCTAACCCTACCCTGTAGGCCCACACAGTTGAGGATCAAAGCATTAATGCCTACCTGCACCAGTCCTAACGTCCCAAGCAGTAATATTCAGCGAAAAAAGGTGCAAATGGGCTTAGGACACAATCCCCTATGTCCCAAATAGAGAAACAAGAGAAAAACAAATCCCTTGATCACTCTAGAACAACAAACACAATAGCCCTGCACTCTTCAAAAGGTTCAAGTGTATACATATAAAATATATTTAACCATGTCCATGTTATGAATTGTCTACAATGAATAGTTGTTTTCCCAGAATAAAAGAAGTCGATCAGATCTTGTCTTGTTAAAAGCTATTCTTTATTCATGTTCTTTAAAATTCGAAACAGCCAACGCGTTTCGTCCTCAATCGGACTTCTTCAGGGCTACAAAGTGCACAAACAAACACTATTTACAATACTGAAGACAAACAAAGGCCTAACTGTTCACTCCCTGAGGGGCACTATGCTTGCATACACTTGAAAGACATTAAAATTATATCCTGACTGTGATTATAGTCATTTATGCATACCACATTTAGTACAAGTGTAGTAACCTGGCATGCTCTTACCCACACTGTGGAAGATTACTGGCTGTTTGGACATTTATCCATAAAAATATCCCTTAGATGTGCCCCTGCTGAGAACTGATAGCAAGGTCCTATTAAGGTTATGCTCCCATATCCATGCTGAGAAATGTTTGCATTGTCCATGAAAAGTATACAAGCTCTACTGAAAAGTGCTGGCTCTCGCACTTGAAGAATCTGACAGCACTGCTAAAAAGTGCTGCTGCTGTTAATGAAAAGTGTACCGGGCCTGGCGTGAAGTACTTGTTACAACAATCTGCACCAATCCTTGACATACTAGTCCCACCTAGCTATGACATTATAAGATTAGACAGACCTAACGGACCAGGTGGAGGCATTGCCTGAATACACCGCAGTAACCTTGCGGTGACTCAGTTACAAACCATCGAGCTATCCTCTTGTGAATACCTATGCTTAAACATTGTGAGTAACAACAGACCACTATGCAAACTACACATGATCTACCACTCAACAGGTAACAACCTCTCAGTTTATCGAACAAAACATGGAAATAATCACTACCAACGTAGGGCAACACTGCTCCCAGATCTTCCTCAGAGATTTCAACCTTCATTGGAACGACTGGAATGACCCCTCAGTTAACAGCCTAAAATCCTTCCTAGCGGACCTCAACCCGAACCGAATCTGCAACAGCCCTACACACAACCTGGGTGCGAACCTGGATCTAGTCATTGCTAAGGCAAACTCCATTCAATTTAAATTTATCGTACCATGCAACTGGACAGCCCACCACTGCATCACCTTCCTCATCACCGAATCAGTGAGGACACATAAACCTCAACTTAAGAAACCCAGGAACTGGAAAAGGAACACTCGCAACATAAACCTTAATGATTTGACATCCCTCAGCAATAATGTCTTGCCTCCTCCATGGGGCATGTCAAATGTCCATGGCCTTACAAATCACTATAAAATATCCATGACGATCATTCTTGACACAATTGCGCCCATACAGTTAAAAAGACTGTCCACTAAAGGCTTCAAATCATGGTACAATGGTAGCCTAAATGAAAAAAAAACGCAATCTGAGACTAGCCGAACGAGCGTGCATCTCCCCAGCGTCCCTAGAACACCATAAGCACTTGCGATCACTGAGGAGCACCTACAACAAACGCATCAGAAACTCAAAAGCAAATGTCTTCAGAGTTCAACTAGACAAAGCCAGAAATTGGCCAAGAAAACTGTTCGAAATGATCAAACATCATTACACTCAACAACCTAACCGCTCCACAATAGCATTCAATCCACAGCCAAACTGCAAAATATTTGCCTCCTTCTTCCTTGAAAAGACAAAAAAAATTGAAAGTAATCTACAAACAGCAATTGAGCATCTCCCGATGATACCTCCAAATAACCCCCGCCCGCCTATGATCGTTCAGCCCCCAGACCTACCAGGACTCACCCACAAAAACAACACGTCATGGAACACATTCAAAATCTTTGATAAAAATGCCATTCTTAATATCTTAACAACACTTAAACCGTCAAACCATTTCTGCGACCCACTACCAGCTAACCTCTTCAATGAGATTAAAACTTCTTTACTCCCTCACTGGACTAAGATAGTGAATGCTTCACTACTTCAAGGGGCTTTACCAGACTACCTAAAATAAGGGCAGGTAACCCACACGCTGAAAGAAAAGCCCACAGCAGATCATACGAACCCAGATAACTTCTGTCCAATCTCCACCATTCCCTCTCTGGCAAAGCTCCTTGAGAAATGCGTCCATACCAAACTATGCAATCACATCGCTCAGTTTCACCTTATTGACCAATTCCAATCCGGCTACCGTCAGGGTCACAGCACGGAAACAGTCCTTACACAGATAGTTGATGATGCGCTTAAAATGCAAGATCTGAAAGAATCTTGCCTCCTAATCCTACAAGACCTATCCTCAGCCTTCGATACAGTCAAACATGACACCCTCCTTGACTTACCTGAACGCAGAATGGGATTATCAGGGGTTGTCCTAAATTGGTTTGCCTTGTTTCTACACAACAGAACTCAAGAAATCAAGGTTAACCAATCCCTATCCACTACAACTCTGGTCACTACTGGGGTCCCTCAGGGGTTCACCTTAAAACCTACTCTCTTTAACCTATTCATGTAGCCTTTAACCGGAATTCTGAAATTTTCCAATGTACAATACCACATATATGCAGATGACACCCAACTGCACGTAAAAATCTCCTCCTCTGAAGATATCCGTTTACTCAACACAACTTTGCTAAAGACCCAAAACTGGCTGACCACAAACGACCTCAAACAACTCGCTCAAACCCAAATTCCTCTTATTTGCCCCACCAAAATGATCCATCGACATCGAAGATTGGATGAAGCATTTAACAACCTTAAATTGCCTTACACACATTATAGATTCCAAAAGTTCACTGGGAATAACACTTGACAAGAATCTCAACATGCAAGAACACATGAGCTCAGCCACCAGAGGAGCAAACTTTCAAATGAACATTTTGAGAAAAATAAAACCCTTCCTCCCCTTCGACGACCTTAAATCAGCTGTGCAAGCTCTAGAGATCTCCAGGTTAGACTATGGGAGTGCAATCCTTCGTGGTCTGCCGAGATCCAAGTTGGCTTTACTAAGGGCATCCCTTAACTCTGCTGCAAGGCTCATCACTGGATTCAAAAGGAACAACCACATCACTCCAGATCTGAAGGCACTAAACTGGCTCCCTTATGAGGCAAAGATACAGCTGAAAATTGCTTGCATGACCCATAAAGCCTTACACCTCAGCACACCGAAGAACCTAGCTGATAAACTGGAACTGTCGGGTGGCGGCAGATCGTCTAGAAGCACCAGCACCTTACTGCTGAAACCTGAAAAATTTCGGAAAAAGAAAGCCTACAACCAAGCTTTCTCCGGAGTTGTCCACAGAATCTGGAACTTCCTGCCCCCTGAAGTCAAACTAAATGCACAAGTTACTAACTTGTGTAACGATATATCTGTAAGAGACAGTAGTTAGTGACAGATTCCTTACCTTAGAATATCCCCAGGCGTCAGGCTGGATCCGGAAAGTTTTTTGCGTAGCAGTACCCTTGCGCGTCGGTAGGCGGCGTCGTGCGGCTCCGCGTCCGTCGTCGGCGTCGTGATCGCCGGGATGACGTCGCGGGCAGTACTTAGGCGCCGCCCCTGCGCGCTGACGTCAGTTCTGTACACGACTTTCCACGCCAGGAACGCAGAGCCATGCAAGAAGCTGACATAGGTGTCTGAAAAATACTAGGGCCCTGAAAGGGATGTCCTTAACCCTAGAAATCAGTTCACAGAACGGGGAGGATGGGTGGGCGGTAGGAATCTGTCACTAACTACTGTCTCTTACAGATATATCGTTACACAAGTTAGTAACTTGTGCATCTGAAAGAGACACGTTAGTGACAGATTCCTTACCTTAGAATAGATACCCCAGCAATACCAACCCCGGTGGTGGGTCTGCGAACAAAGATCAGACAAGGAAGTCCTGGAGGACAGAACGGCCAAAGAAGCCGTCCCTCCGGACCTGACTGTCAAGGCAGTAATGCTTTGTAAACGTGTGCAGCGAGGCCCACGTAGCTGCCTGACAGATAACCGGCAGCGGAACACCGCGGCCCAAGGCCGTGGTAGCAGCCGTTGCCCTGGTGGAATGGGCACGCAGCCCAACAGGAGGCTCCTTCTTAGCCAAAGAATAGCAGGTCTTGATGCACAAGGTAACCCAGCGGGAGATGGTCCTCTTGTGCACCGCCCGACCTTTTTTGGAGCCCACGTAGCCAACAAAGAGCTGGTCATCCACCCGGAAGTGTTTTGTGCGGTCAATATAGAAAGAGAGCGCACGTTTTGGGTCCAGACGGTGGAGCCTTTCTTCCTCTCTGGAAGGATGCGGAGGCGGAAAGAAGGTGGGCAAAGTGATGGTCTGCCCAATGTGGAAAGCAGTAACCACCTTTGGCAAGAAGGACGGACGCGTCCGAAGAACAACCTTGTCTGGATGAACAGACAGAAAGGGAGGTTTGCAAGATAGAGCCTGGAGCTCACTCACCCGCCGAGCGGAGGTGATGGCCACCAGAAAGGCTGTCTTCAGAGTCAGAAGACGAAGAGGACAGTTATGTAGAGGCTCAAAGGGAGCGCACATTAAAAAGGTAAGAACCAAGTTCAAGTCCCACTGAGGCATCACAAACGGAACAGGAGGGAAGAGGTGAGTAATGCCTTTTAAGAACCTGTTAACAACAGGGGACTTGAAAAGGGAGGGCTGATCAGGGAGCCTGAGGAAGGCCGAGATAGCACAAAGATAACCCTTGATGGTACCCAGGGCAGAACCCTGTTGGGCCAAAGAGAGAAGGAACAGAAGGACCTCAGAAAGAGGGGCAGAAAGGGGATTCACAGCCTTTGCTGTGCACCATGCCACAAATTTGTTCCACCTGCAGGCGTATACCACCTTAGTGGAGGGACGCCTGGCTGCCAGAATCACATCACAAACTTCGGGAGGCAAGTCGAAAGGAATCAACTGCCGCCGCTCAATCTCCACGCAAGCAGGTGTAGACTGGACAGGTTCGGGTGGAGGACCGTCCCCTGCTGCTGCGAGCGTACAATAGACCGCAACTCCACTCGTGACGAAAAGCGTCGCCGAGCGAGTGCCGCCTTGGAAATTCCAACGCGCAGAACTGATGACATTGCGCGTTCTCTTCGGTGGCGAATAGATCTAACCAAGGCTCTCCCCACTGTAGAAAGAGTCCTTGCGCCACTTCCGAGTGAAGACGCCATTCGTGATCCATCATGCACCTGCGGCTGAGTTCGTCCGCCCTGGCGTTCAGAGAACCTGCCAGGTGTTGAACCACCAGGAACATGCCCTGATGTTCCAGCCATGTCCAGAGGCGCAGAGCCTCCTGACAAAGGGTCCACGACCCCACCCCGCCTTGTTTGTTGCAGTACCACATGGCGGTGGTGTTGTCTGTGAACACCTGCACTACCTTCCCTTTGACAGAGGGAAGGAATGCCTTGAGTGCAAGTCGGATCGCCCGGAGCTCCAGAAGGTTGATATGGAGCCGGGACTCCGCCGGAGACCAGAGGCCTCTGATCTCCGCCTCTCCCATGTGACCGCCCCATCCCAGAAGGGACGCGTCCGTCACAACTGTGTGCTCTGGCTGGGGAAGGGAGAGGGATCTGCCCATGACCCATTGCCGGTTCGAGAGCCACCACTGCAACTGTGTTGCAGTCCCCTCCGAGATCTGGACGTGATCGGACAGGTCGCCCTGGTGCTGCGCCCACTGGAACTTCAGGTCCCACTGCAGAGCCCGCATATGCCATCTGGCATGAGTGACCAGCAGGATGCAGGAGGCCATGAGGCCCAGCAGCCTCAGGGTCATCCGTGCCGAAACACAGGATAAGGGCTGAAAGATCGGAATCATAGCCTGAATATCCCGGACTCGCCGTTCGGGAGGATAGGCCCGAAACTGCGTCGTGTCCAGAACTGCTCCGATGAAAAGGAGCTGTGGAGAAGGAATCAGATGCGACTTTGGCACATTGATGGAGAACCCCAGCGAGTGCAGGAGTTCGGCCGTAGTCTGGAGGTGGGAGACAACTGCCTGGGACGAGCCCGCCTTCAGCAGCCAGTCGTCGAGGTAGGGGAAGACTGAAACCCCTGCCCGGCGCAGATGAGCTGCGACCACCGCCATCACTTTCGTGAACACCCGAGGGGCACTGGTAAGGCCAAAGGGGAGCACGGTGAACTGAAAATGCTCGAGGCCTACCGTGAACCGAAGGTAACGCCGGTGGGCCGGCAGGACGGGGATGTGGAAATAGGCGTCCTGCAAGTCCAACGCTACCAACCAGTCTCCGGGGTCGAGGGCAGTCAAGACCTGAGCTAGGGTGAGCATCTTGAACTTCTCCTTCCGGAGGAAGCGATTGACGTTCCGGAGGTCCAAGATAGGACGCATGTCCTCCTTGTCCTTTTGGGCACCAGAAAGTAGTGGGAGTAGCAACCACGCCCTACTTCTGGGGTCAGAACATGCTCGATGGCCCTCTTGGCCAAGAGGGCCGTGACTTCCTTCTGTAGAAGCACCAAGTGATCCCCTGACATGCGGCGGAATTGAGGTGGCATGGCTGGGGGTGGTCTCGAAGGGGAGGGAGTAGCCCCTTCGGACAATGTCCAAGACCCACTTGTCCGAGGTGATGGGACGCCAGTGGTGAAGGTGATGGCGGACCCTGCCCCCGACTGGCGTGCTGTGCACCTGAAAGGAGGGACTAGGAGGGCTTGGAGGCCGCGGACGGGTTGGAGGTGGTGGCCTGACCCGCACGCTGGTTGCCCGAACCGCCACGGCGGTATCCACGTCCTCGGCCACGCGAAGGCGCTTGCTGCGCGGGCCGTTGGCCGGGCTGTGGACGTGACTGGGCGCCCCTTCCGTGGCCACGAAAGGGGCGAAAAGCAGACGTTTGCGGAGGGCGCACAACAGCAAGGCCCAGGGACTTAGCAGTAGCCCGTGAGTCCTTGAAACGCTCCAGCGCATGGTCTGCCTTCGAACCAAAAAGACCGACTCCATCAAAGGGCATGTCCATGAGAGTATTCTGGACATCCCCTGAAAACCAGTGGTTCTCAGCCAGGCGTGGCGACGCAGCGCCACCGTCGTTGCAAGCGATCTGCCCAGCGAGTCGGCGGTATCAAGGCCACAGCGGATGGTATATTTAGCCGCATCACGCCCTTCCGCAATAGCGCGGGTAAGCAGTGTCTGGACCTCCTCAGAACACTGCGGCAAAACATCAGCCACCGAATCCCACAGGGAGTGGGTGTATCGGCCCAAGAGGCAAGCGGTATTAACAGACCGCAAGCCAGCACTGGAGGAAGAGAAAGCCTTCTTCCCAAAGTGATCCAGGCGCTTGGATTCCCTATCCGGAGGGGCGGTAGGGAAGGCTGTTTGGGAGGCAGAGGCTTGGACAACCAAGCTCTCAGGGGTGGGGTGTTGGGAGAGAAACAGGGGGTCGCCCGGAGCCGGGCGATGGCGTCGGGCCACGTTCCTATCCACAGGAGCCCCTGTGGTGGGTTTGGACTTTTTTTTTTTTTTTTGCTCTCGCAAAGCCTTCGGATGAAGTTTCCGGCAGTCAGGGCACGACTTCGTGTCGTGGCCTCGGCCGAGACAGAAGAGACACTCGAGGTGGGGGTCCGTGATGGACATCATACGACCACATTCCTCGCAGGGCTTAAAGCCGGGCATCCCTACGACACCTTAGGAGTCGTGAAGACTCGTTGAAGAGAACAGTGAAAAATTTCACAAAAAAGATAGTCAAAAAGTGACTAGGGCACTGCTCTTCCCGGATCTGCGCTTACTGGCGCGGAAAAGAAGAACTGACGTCAGCGCGCAGGGCGGCGCCTGAGTACTGCCCGCGACGTCATCCCGGCGATCACGACGCCGACGACGGACGCGGAGCCGCACGACGCCGCCTACCGACGCGCAAGGGTACTGCTACGCAAAAAACTTTCCGGATCCAGCCTGACGCCTGGGGATATTCTAAGGTAAGGAATCTGTCACTAACGTGTCTCTTTCAGATCCTTCAATCACATCATTCAAAAAAGAAGTCAAACTGCTTTTAACAAAACTCTACCCTGAACTCATCTGGATACTAATTTGACACAGTTTTCCAACCAGGGTTTGCACTCGCCGTCTACGTCCTGGTTTCTAACTCGCTGACCTTCTCCCGATTAGCAACGGGTATTGTCAGAGTTTAAGTTTCTTGGTTATCTTGTTTTCTACAGGCCGAAACATTTGTAAAGAGCTCTGATACCCTTCTAGGATCAAGTTCGCGCTATATAAAACTTTATAAATAAAATAAATAAATAAATGTGAACACGAAGATTGGACTTTGAGCTGCCTCATTCCATAAAGTCTTAAAGACTCCTAGTCAGCTCCACCGAATAATGGGGAGGTCGGAGAGTACATTATTGGCATTTGCAGTACAGATGAAAAAGACAAGGCCCTTTATGGGACTGTGCTTCAATTCTTAGCAATTTTAACCAAGGTTACTGACCTATTCACCTATGGGAAATACTGAGGTCTAAAAGGCATCATTTGGCCTGATGGTTTTCAGAATTCCTGGGGGGAAGGAACTGAACAAGTGTTGGCCTCGCTCGCCTCACATGCTCACTCAGTGCCATTAGGATATGGTTCAAAGTGGGAGTATTTCATTTTTCTGGCTAATCCCTTGTGAACAATGGCGGCTGCTATCTACTGAGAGTGGGGAGGAGGGGGGGTAAACAAAATAAAAAAAGAAACGAAAACAAAGAGAAAAGAAAAGCGCTTTCCAGATCCTGACAACGTTCTCCTCTCTCTGACTTCGTCTGTTGGGACTCCAGTGCAGGTCCCAGCAAACTCCCTCGACCAATCCAGGCCTGCTCACGTGCGGTTAACCAGCATGTGAACAGTGACCCGATTGGTGGGAACAGCCTCTCTCAGCGCTCCCAAAGGCAGTGGATGCCTGCACTTGCTCTGAACCTAGCTATCTTAAGACAGCTGGGATGAGAGGTTTAAAGTGCGCATGTGTGGCTGCCCGTCTCAAGACGGCCAGCCAAAGACACATGCGCACTTCAAACAAGTGCAAAGGTAGCCTTCTGCCCACCACTCCTCCCTGCTCACTCAGCAGGCCCCACCCCGTCCTGACACTCGGTTCAGGATGGGACGATAATAAATAAAATGGTAATCAATTATGGTAATCAATTACCATTTTATTTTTTTATCTCTGGGGCTTTGGGGGCACGTGAGTGGGGCGACGCTCCTCCGCTCCAATGGAGGAGCCGCCCCTGTGAATGGGACTCATGACCTCTGGCGCATGCACTGACGTAATAATAGACATGCAACACATCAGGTGGCCTGACCTCCGGACAGAGGTCAATGATGATGGGTAAGGCCTGGGGTTCCATGTCAGCAATTAAGAGTTAAACCTAATCTATCACTGGCGGAAAATGTCGCTGTGCGGTTTCACCAAACCTCTGTCCTCCCAGTGCCTGAGTGAAAGAAAAGGAAAGGAACTCATGAACTGAGCTAAGGGAGTCACCACAACTCTTGCAGGAATTTGTTGCAGTGTTATCCTAACCATAAATACTCACAGGGGAGTGGTATTTACTGGCATGCATTGGATGCAACATTGTTTCCCCATATGATCTCTCCCAGATTTACCTGGCAAAAATAGTGTGGGGAAACCCTGCAAATGCGGTGATTACCGTATAACTGGGACTGATTATTCGTGCAAACAAGAGCTTGAGCCGGATTCCTGCAGGAACTGTAATGTGGACCTAACTGTTCTGCAAACAAAACCGAAATGTCTGCAAACACCATTTTAAATGCTAATAGCACAACTAGGGTGGCACATTCCTACACACTAAATACAAGCGAAACCTGGAAGTCAAGAAAGTATTCAAAGGGTACAATATGTCAGCTTAGGGAGTGCTTTGAGTGACTTAAAAAAATAAATAAATAAAAAGACAAATAAAACCCTGGCGCCTTTCTTAATAGCCCCCTCCCCCCAACAAACATAAGACCATCACGAAAGTGGCGATTTGTTTTGATATTTGTCAGGTCCAGTTAAGGATGCCACTGACTCGGAAGCTCCAGAAGCGCGCAGCACCCTTCCTCAAGAGCTAAGTGTGGCCTGGAGGATACAAACTGACGCCACAAGTCTGAGACGCCAAAGAGACCCGACATTAACACCCATTACAGGGAGCCGTTAGGAGCTCGTTAAAAAGATTACAACCTGCAGCAGACTTTGCTGTAAACCAGGCCACCTTTCACAAGGAGAAGACTGCACACATGAAAATACCAGCAAGGGCAATAAAAGGTTATGACGTGCATGCAGTAATCTCCCACCTCCGGTCGGGGTCAACACCTGACCTGTCAGGATTACCAAATCCCTTTAATTTAACATTCTCTAGTATCCTTTCTGTGTCCCCAAACACTCGCCTACTGGACAGGTAACATTCTGCGAGAGCAGCACGTGCATAGACCAGGACCTTCCTGATAAGAATGAACCACTTGTAAAAGGCTTTGTAAAATCTGCACTTTCAGGATGATCTTTAAAACATATTAATCCTCGAGTCTGGGAGTGGGGTGGGTGGCGTACTACTTCCCGTACTCATAAATGCTTCTGTGAAGCAACCCCCGAGTGTTCAGTGCCTGGGCAATAACTCTCAGAAATCTATGCATAACCTAACCAAATAGGGGTCTCGGGAGCATCCGGCACAGGCTTGTACCAACTGGAGGGAATTGTTTTTTAGAGCACAAGGCATGTCTCACCCTTGAGTAGCCAGAGTGCCCTAGGGTGTGCTGGCGCCCTCCATCCTGTCAGACCAATGTTGTGGCAGGGTGGGCTAGAAGAGTTACAGGAACTTGCAGGGTCTGGGGCTTGGAGATCTTGGAGGGATCGGCAAAGTTAAGGATTGCAGCTCCACCTGAGTGTCAAGAACAGCCAAGGGAAATATTGTCCCACCTGGTCAAACTGGGATTAAAGAGGTATTTGAATTAAAATGTTCACAATGCCACCAAGCAGAAAAGGCCCTGGAAAAAGAAATTAAAAGATGTTTCAGACTATGGGTGGGATCATCAGCTTCACTGATCAGAGAAGTGCCTGATAAATGAATACCCCCGTCTGGCAAATATAACTCAGGAGGATTACCTCCTGCAGATGGGCACTTTGGAGGATCTATAAATAAAATGCACCATGTTAATCTCCAAGTTGGACTGGGGAGTGGGGCAGTCGGAAGTACATTTTAAGAAGCAGGACTCCTCCACAGAGAAGCACACAATCTGTAGGAACTGCCCTGTTGCTTCAACGGTGCAAGTGGAACAAGAAGCAGAACCCCTGGAGAACTTCCCAAGGGCGACTAGACTATGCATCTTGGGGTTCCCATCAATCCTTGAACTTGAGGCTGTCAGTGTGCTCCGGCTCCCCGCCTGTGGTACTGTTGTTTGAACTCCGAGAGAAGGATCAGTGTTGTGAAACTAGGCGATTCTTCTCAAAGGGAGGTGATCATGCTTCTGGCTTGAAAAATAGGCCCTGAGATTTAGTGACGAAAAATCCTTATTTTTGCCAACGTGTAGCAAGCAACTCGGGAGTAGAAGGAGGACATTTGAAAATAATAAAAAAAAGAGCTGTTAGCCTTGAAGCTAGAGGCCTTCCTGTGGTTTGCTGCACAGCTGTGTATCTGCAACGATGGAACAGTGTCCTAATCCGAGCAAAACTGGGACTGATGTGGAGACTTCTTTTAGTGAGTAGAATGCTGCTGGTTTGATAAACATGCTAATCTCGGTCTTTCTCTACGTTCCTCCTATTTCTGTCCCCTTCTTTTGTTTGGTTCGGTCAAACACAGGCCCTCATTAAATGTCCTGTTATAATCGCCGCTACTTTCCTCCCCTGGAATTACGATTATCGGAGGTGTCAGTAATTTCAATGGTGGAAATATTGTAAATGATACATTTTTGGGGACTAACATGCAGAAATCAGACTCATTCTACCAGGAGACTTTCCTGCTCATGGTATCTCTACGTACCACCGAACAGTGGCGCTTGCGCTAAACTCATCATTCCGATGGGCCCAGTGACTCGGGTTACTAGCCTGTCCCAATTTAAAGGTCAATTGCAATAAGGTCCATAGTCCTGTATCCTATTGAGCTAGTGTGTCTTCTTCTAGAATGGGTTAATATCTATAAAACGGAGTTCAAGGTAAAGAATTCCTTGATATGAAAGTCTCAGGTCATTCTCATAATATCATTAGATTGTAGCATTTACACAGCATGTAATATCCTTGATGGAATCATAAAGTGTTTCGATTTACATTTTGATCTTGGCCAACCGAGTGGATTGCACAGTTGGAAAGAGGGTTCTTAGCGGATGGCTGATCTTTATGTGAAGTGATGGGTTAGGCGAGTTTGGTTTGAAGATGTGCATTAAACATGGTGTGCCGTCAGTGCTATGCTTAAGCATGCAGTGTTGCAGAGAGTCTGAGAATAGAGGCAGGTGCACAACCAGATGCTTGTCATCTATAGGGTGGACAATATATAAAAGGAGAAACCACAGTTAATGTGAATCAGGCTTCCTAAGTTCTATATTTAATTAGTCTACTCTGGAGTAACAGAGAACCCCAACCCTGGTAAGTCATCAGGGAGAACCGTATCGGGTCCTCTCAGAAGTGACAAAAGTCTAACACCTGCAGGCACGATTAAGCATTCATAGGTTACTATGTGGGGTCCACTTAGCCAAGCAACTAGAGGCATCAGACAAGTTTATGAAGTGTACTTTCATGAACTATAATCATTAGTAAAAGGCAGCAAGAAATAAGACCTAAACATGCCATAAATGAACATGCTGCCTACATTAGGGACAACTTTACAGATCATACACTTTTCCTCTAGCATATGTATGTATGTACGTATGTATGTGACACTTCTTTAGTGCAAACCTAGCTAAAAGGCAATTGAGCGTTGTACAGGGTCAAAGACAAGCATAAAGTCAACTAATGATAGGAGAGGTAGCTAGTTTGTGGACTGTTGATGCACTGTGACACGGTGTTCGTTAAAGAGGCGCATATTCAACTCCTTTCTATTATGAAATAGATCTAGACCAGGCTACGGTAATCTAGCTTAGTTTTGCTGGTTATGCACAATTTTTGAAATCATGCTGGTATGCCACATCACATAATTACATGCAGTTCTCTCAGGAAAAATTAAGCACAAGCGCACAGGAACACACACAAGCAAAACGTAAGTGGGTGCTGTTTGCAGCGCTAGTGTTTTTTGTCAGAAAAACATCCTCGCGACAACTTGCATTTCATGCTAAAATATAGAGCCAAATGCCTTTTTTGCA
Source organism: Calotriton arnoldi (assembly GCA_963921515.1). Taxonomy (NCBI): domain Eukaryota; kingdom Metazoa; phylum Chordata; class Amphibia; order Caudata; family Salamandridae; genus Calotriton; species Calotriton arnoldi. The sequence goes on from CAWUFW010008667.1 coordinate 753,095, forward strand.
TTTTGCCTAATTATGCATAATTTTTTGAACATCCCTAATCTAGACAGAGCGACTACAGCGTCAGTTCTTCACCGCTGAGCAAAGCCATTCAGCGTCAGAAGTGACTGCTCAATGAGAGGTATCATGTTGCTAGTGCCCTCATTTCTCAATTTCAATCCTTTTTCCAGACCAGAGGGCCAGAGGATCTGAGCATAGTTATATTCAAGTAGAGGGTAGGAGGCAATGTGCACAGGTATATCCAAGTAGAGGGTAGGAGGCAATAAGTAACCTATAGGAGGAAGAATGTATGAAATTGTAAACATTTTTACTGAGGTTATGTTACTTTTTGTCTAATGGATCCATATCTCCCCAATTATAATGAAAAACTTCCATAGCAGTAACAAGTGGAGGGCGTGAAGAAAAGGTGGATGCATCGAACTGCACTGACAGCCCAACCCTGGAAAAACTGCTTCTCATGCAAATATATGCAAGTAATAATGTTGTGTTAAATTATTAATGAAGGGCCAGGAAACTGCTTGACAATTGTCAAAGAAATCCACACTCCTATGAACAGCATAGTTGCCACCGTACTTTTAGTTGCATGGGTGCTGGTACTAATGGAAGGCTTATTTCCAACAATGGTGATTCTCGTTGAACTCCTGTGTGTATCTGTTTGAAGATTGTATTTTTCCCACTTTTGATTAGTTAAACCTGACAAATACTTTGTTGTCCTTGATAAAGTCTGACAGTTCAGCAGATGTTTTAGAAAAATGTTGGCAATGAATAGAAGGTGAAATTCAAAGTTGACTTTTGGTAGAAACAATCATGTCCTTTGAGATAGAACCTCGTAAAGTACCAGAACACAAGTGTTCAAGCACAACATCTGAAGTTCACTTCCTGGCCAAGGAGAAAGGTTTTTACTGTAGAAACCTTTACACTCAAAGGAATCCACCATCAAAACCTTAGAATAAAACTCTGGTTACACAGAGGGTCAACTAAGCGTTATTGAAATAATGAGTTAATCAAGGTAAGAGCCATTAGCACCAGCCCCAGTACACTGATCTGGTGGGCTGTCTTTATTAACAACTCTGAAAAGTCTCAGTCTCAAAATCTCAGCTTTCCAGAAGCCTCACATCAAGTTTGAAGTTCTCCATGTTTGAGACATATTTCTCCTCCATGAGACATGTCGAAGGAGGGTGAATCATTGTGTTGTAAAGGAGTAAATAGTACATCTTCTTGTCATGTCCTTGGTGGTGACTGACTATCATGGCAGAAACAAATACCAACAAGAGGAACCAGAATGACTGGCATCAACAGCTGGAGAAGCGATTTCAAGGTTGTGTTAATGGCATCCCAACGGTATGACAGAGAAAGACCTCCCCTGAACAGAAGGTGAGGCAAAGAGATCAGTATGTCAGATTTTTCTAATAAAATTGCTACGTCACTTCAAAAGATTTGATTGTATGCACATAATAAGAGGCACTCCAAGAAGGTTTAATATCTAGTGAATGTAATGGATAACAGACAGAATGTATTATTTGATTGACTGGATGCCGTCAATTAAATAATAGAATTTAGAAATATGAGATAGGAGAGGTGATTTAGGATGTTGTTTATATTGTTTTATGACTAGAAAATTCAAGTGTGATTTATAGAAAATGAGCATGAAAGTGATGGGTGCAGGTTTTGAAAAAAGTGGGGTAAAAAGTTTTAATCAAGGAGTTCATATGTTTAACATAAGGATTTACTTAAGGATTTAATGGACCAAAGAGAAACACAAAAACTATTAATGGCATTGGTCATCTGAAACCCAAATAGTGTTAAGTATTTGTTATATTCTATGTTACTTTAAAATAAGGACATTGACGGTTTAAGGAGCATTGGAGAATAATAAATCAATTCAACAGCAAGTTATCAGAGAATAACATCCTCAGTAAATTATATCTGTATAAAGTTTGGTCTCCCCACACAGAGTACTTCCACTCCCCTGTCTGTTCACACTGTGCTTGAAGGTGGTATTGTCCAAGAGAACCTTCACATATGTTCCATGCCATCTACAGGTTCATCCTCCCACTCACATGGCCGATGACCTCACAGTACACTTTAATACAACAATGACAGGTGTTAGATCAAGTGGCACCACTCAAACTAAAACAATTGAGATCTATCAAAACAAAATCTTGGTTCAACACGTATCTTAATAACGAAAGAAAACAACTCAGACATGCGGAAAGGACATGGAGACGAAACCCCTCGACAATGCACCTCGCGCTACTTAGAACCACACAATTGTCATATAAAAACCACATTTTTAGAGAAAAGGCCTCTTTTTTCGCAGCCTACTAGACCATGCTAAGAATAGACCCAGGGAACTTTTAAACATTGTTCAAAGACAAACTAACGGCGCTTCCCTACACGAAATAATAGCCACCAATGAACGCTGCGAAGAAATTGCCAGCTTCTTTACAGATAAAGTCACAAACATTGATCTATCCTTCACCCAAATATCAAATCCACCTTTCCTCTTAACCTGCCCCACTGTGCTCACCTATGACCAAAGAGAAACAAATCACACCAAGGACAACCAGGTCCTCACCCAACCGAAAAACAATGCCAATTGGTCGGACTTCAAACTCATGTCTGAAAAAGAAGTCTTCAATATAATTGCAAGCTTAAAGCCTACTTCCCACACTACCGACCCCCTCCCATCCACAATAGTACAAAATCTCAACCACATCATTGCCCCTTTCTGGACAAAAATCATTAACTCCTCTCTCACCTCAAGCTGTGTACCAGACTCCCTCCAATTAGGACAAATCACACCCATACTCAAAAAACAAGGGGCTGACCCTAACGATCTCAACAACCTCAGACCTATCTCCAATCTGCCGTTCCTAGCTAAAACTCTAAGAGAAGTGCGATCTCCAACAACTTAACAAACATATAGGTGATTTCAACCTCCATGATACCTTTCAATCGGGATTCAGAAAAGGCTGCAGCACTGAAACAGCCATGCTCAATATTTCAGATGATATCCACAGAGCCTTAGATGAAGGTGAAGCCATCCTTATTGACCTATCAGAACCTTTCGACAGAATAAATCATGCAGCTTTATTTGAGACTTTGAAGAGGCGCTCTGGCATTAATGGCATAGAACTAAAATGGGTCGCTTCCTACCTTCAACACCGATTGCAACAAATTAAAATCAACTCCTGTCTCTCTAAGCCCACACGAGTCACGCTTGGTGTCCCCCAAGGATCGATCCTCTCCCCGTCCCACTTCAGTCTCTTCATGGAACCCTTTACAATCATTCTGAAGCAAGCAGGAGTTAAATATCACCTATATGCAGATGACACGCAACTCTACTACAAAATCAAATCACCCAGTGACATCCGACACCTCAATGCCATATTAACCATGATACAAACTTGGTTTAATTCGAACCACTTAAAGCTGAACCCGGACAAAACCAAATTAATACTGTTCTCTCCGAAAAGGAATCACCTACCAATCCAAGACTGGCTCAAGAACCTGGATGCCCTAAATTGCTCCCTCGTCCTACCCGACTTTGTAAAGTCACTAGGCATTACCCTGGACAAGAACTTGTCAATGAAGGACCACATCAAAAACTCTGCCAAAGGTGCGCTCTACTCACTAAAACACCTCAAGAAAATTAAACCTTTCATCCCCCATGATGATTTCAAGACTATAGTACAACCACTAGTCCTCTCTAAACTGGACTATGGCAATGCCATCCTAGCAGGGACGCCAAAAACTCATCTAGCCCCACTAAGGTCAGTCCTAAACATGGCAGCCCGGCTCATAACAGGTGTTAAATGGTTTGAACACATCACACCAAACCTCAAATCTCTCAACTGGCTTCCCATTGAAGGTAGATGCATTTACAAGTCTGCCTGCTTCACACACAAAACCTTTCACACACATTCCCCCCAACTACCTAAACAGCAAACTTGTAAAAGCAGGAAGATCCAGAATTCTGAGAAGCTCCAACTCACTTCTTCTCATCCCTCCGAAATTGAAAATGAAAACTACTCAGTCCCGATCTTTTTCTGGTAATGGACCCAGGATGTGGAACGCACTCCCTATAGACCTCAGATGCAACCCCTCCTTCTCCTGCTTCAAAAGGGACCTGAAACTCCTTCTCCTCAACAAATACTTAACCACCCAAGCCAACTGATCTAGGCTTCAATAGCTTAGCTGACTCTCCTCATAAATATAGACTATCATGGATAGGTGGTTATTTGATTGATTCAACAACCTAAGCTTTCACTCACCCCTTTAATGTATGCCGTCTTAAAATGTTATGCGTATCCCTTTATGCATCCTTATTTCATGCTACTCCATGCTATTTTCTTTCGTGTATGTAAAGCACTCTGATACCCACGGGTCTAGCTACCACTATATAAAACGTATAAATAAAAAATAAAAAAAATAAAAATAAGCAACACTGGCATGTCTGGCCGGCCACAGCTTCAGCATATCTACACAGGATCTGGTTACTTTTAGCCTCCATGAGGGCTCACAGACAAATCTGCCAAAGGAGTACACCAGGCCCATAAGATGCCCATTAACAAGGTCACTGCTGATCAAGGTTGAAGAAACATATTCCCTGCAAGAAAATATCCCACAGGGACAACCATGTAAGGATTCTGCCTTTGTGCTGTAATAATATAATCGGTAAGCACCAGTACTGGATGCAGCAGGACCGAAGTGCTGCTAAAGCAATTGTATTCCGAGGTAGACTTGAGGTACTATGAAAAGGCATGAGCCATCAGGCTGATTCTCAGGAACACAACTGCTTACAGAGGGATGTGTGGATGGAAAGAGACAACACGTCAGCCAACTCATTGACTCTCCCCAAGGGTGGGACTAAGCAATCCTTCCGGGTGTCCAGTAAACCACTGAAGAATTTGATTCTCTGATCAAGGGCAGCGACAACTTCCTGGAGTTCAGGAAGAAGCCTGTGGAAGGAAGGTGGGTAAATATTTCTGGCATGATGGAAAATAATTGTTCTGTGGCTCTTATGTAATGTTATGTTAATACTTATGGAGCACACTGCCTTTCAGCATCCTTGTGCTGAGGTAGTTGCTATTAGATGCTAGTACACAACAGAAGCGGGCACCAAGTAAATTACTGTGTTTAGAGCCAGACCTTTAATGCTTTCTTAAAAGGAAGTAGAACATGTATCTTACACAGGGAGGAGAGTAATGAATTCTGAACATGCGACCAAATTAAACAGGTAAAGGAAACATGGTTGTTTACTCTTCTGAGGTAAGTGGGTGCCACCGGTATGACCATGATGGACACAAAAGTCGTCAGAACAAATAGCAGATCAGTAAACTGTTAAAATGATAACATTATCCTTCAAACACACAGCAGAAAAAATGCCTGCAGCATTTGGTTTTAGGGAAAAGAAAATGTGAATCCTGAAAATTCGACAGACACAAGCCAATTACAGCGATTTTTTACAAGCCAAACACTGCAGACAAATGGGGAGACACACACTTGAAAAGTAAACAATTTAGATACTACAACTCAAGGAATTGAATAACTGATATATTTATAGCATGTTTATCATACACTGACAAAGCCAATGGACTTTTGTGTATGTTATATGCACAGAAACACAAGATCCATACACACATACTTGATCCATGCATGCAGGCGATATACCAGACATCAATGTAATCATAGTCCAATGCACCAATAGCCCACCACATACATAACCCAAGATAAAAACAGGTGCCTACGTGCATAGATCTACAGGTACCTGGACACAGAGACCATATGACATGCTGTCCAGTACACTGTGAGCAAGAGACGAATTATGCAATGCTCCTGCTTGTACAGAACGTTTTGCTCTTTTCTAACTCTGTTTCAAAGCGCATGATGTTGACAAGAGAGTAGAAAGGATGGAACGAGAGGGCGTAAATGGGGAGGGAGTCTTTTGAAGGCATCAATGTTCCTTAAAATGCAGCGGTAATGGATAACTGGTCCTAGGTGTCTGATTTGTAAGGAGGAAGCAGGAGAGGAAAATAGTTTGCAGGAGAGGGAAAGAGAGAGGACAAGGTCGTAGAAGGTATAAATCAGGGCGGGGAGGTGACTTGTGGGAGTGATGTGGCCTGGAAGAGATGTAGAAACAGTGGACTGTTAGCAAGATACCAGGGCAAGCCAGGTACCCATGACCACAAACCACCACAAAGAGGCTGACATACACAGTCAACAGATATACAGGCATGGTTACAGGCCAACACAAGCAGATACACACAGAGGGGAAGTAGGCAAATGGACAGAAAGAGGGATGGGCGAATGTATTAATGATTTCATGTGCATTTAATCTTTAGACCCCTTGGACCCTTTGATAAATCAGATTTGAGTTAGAAGCACTATTAGTATTGAGGCTAAATCAATCATTGTCCTCGCCTTAGAGAAATCACTTACAGGTTGGCGGAATATCTCAACATCCATGCCCATTACATCCTTGCACTCTGATATAACCTACATATGAGACACTGCAATTTAGTACCTTCATACGCCCAGTTTAGGTTTGTTTAGGTGGAAAAACAAGAGAAAACACTAACAAGTTCTTTTAGTGTTTAGCTATTTTAATGTGCTTATTTTCTTGCTGACAAACACTTCCGTGAGATAAGTCACTGTAATGCGATGAGAAGTAGAACACTCAGAGTTCTGCGGGCACGGATCATACACCCATTGCAACAACAAATACCTGCCTCAAGTGATCTTTGTACTGGAGGCTCTTAATTTCTGCCGGTGCCATCAATGAAAACAGTAAAACTAGTATTAGTATGCCTAGAAGCTGTACTCCCATTCCTGATTCCCTATCACTCAATTTACTTATTTATGAGTAGGATCTATCACTCCACTGCAGGAGAAGTTCTAGATACAAGCTGCCGAGCCCCTTCTTGTAAATGATATGCATGGGAACAGTCCAGCCCGAACTGCCAAGCCAGGGCTTCCCTGGACCGGAAACAAGCATCCTGTGATTGGTTTCGGGGTAACACACCTCATCAGCCAGGCTAGCTTGAATTCAGTGGCAAAGTGAGCAAGGGACCCACGTCTGGGAATACCCTGCCAACTTAGGGCGAACAAAGCAAACACAAGGAGATGATGGACGGAGCGCTGATGAGGGGTGTTACCCTGAAATCGGTCCCAATAGCTTGTTTCCAGTCCAGGGAATACCTGGCTTGGCAGTTCGGGCTGGGCTGTACCCATGAGGAATAGGGTCAAGACTGATTTGCATATAGCTGGGTCTGAACTGGGGTGGCGAAGAAAGATGATGGATTCAACCCAGATCTGTGACTGGGAGTGAGTGTCTGAAAAGTTTCATCGCTTCGTCCATCATCTCCTTGTGTTTGCAATGTCACAATGTATACTATATTTTAACATTTCTAGTTTATGTCTTGGTTCACATCTTTGAATCTGTTCATGAACATCAACACATAAACCCTCTAATCCCGCTGTTAAAGTTGCCTAGCACAGCTCGTTCTGAGACTTCCATCTTACATTTGACCCAAGGTTACACGGGTTGTGGATATGTTGTTCATCTCTCCCTCACACTCACCCACCCACTAAGGGCCAGATTCTAAATTAGTCAGATAAAAGTTATTATCGCACCCTATAAAATGTGATATCCCGGGGTTCGGAATTTATTGGGTGCGATAAATACCACCAATTCCATGTTTTATGGAAATAAGTGAATGTTTGTGCTTATCGCATGAAAATCTGCATACCTCGGTAAATACCATGTTCATCTGTTAACTTTTGGCTGATCTGCTGAAATTTATCGACGGGTGGGATATTTAGTGCACCCGGCAATTACTAAATGTGGTAAATGACACCTAACTAACTGCGATACCCACGCAAACAGATTTGCGCAGGGGTCGGAAAACTCCAACAAAATCAGAATCAGCGTTTTAGAGTCAGTCTCTCTCTCTCTCTCTCTCTCTCTCAAGAATCTGCCACTGACTTCTCTAAAGTCTTTACCATCAAATACGCACATAAATGCACACAAACGTCTACGTGTATAGTTATAACAGTTGCTTATTTAACCACGGTAAATATTTCTTCACTAAAGCAATACTAACTTGCGTTTCATACAATGCTACATGTCACAGTTCTGACATTTCTAAGCGTGCCAATGAACCACACAACTCCAGAAGAAAGTGCATGCAACGAGTTGTTATACCAACATTAGTAATACTGCATAGTATACTACTAACTGCAAAATTTACAGCCAGCACTAGAGACTAACTCTAGGCTAAGCGTTCTTCAAAGGCTCATCAGGGGTAGTAAACAATATCTAAATCAGCGCTTAATTTGTAGAAAAAAAAAATAATAAGTGCCAGGGCTCTCGTCAGGAGGCCACTGCTGTTTGCACCACCCATTGCCCCTGCCATGCTGCCAATGATCGTAACAGCACAACTATAAACCATCACACTCCTATAAGTGTGACAATTTGAACTATCCCAGGCCCCTCTAACTATAGGAATGGCTTGGGCTGCATGCAATAGTCATTGTTAGTGTATATTGTATTAATATTTAACTGTTGTAGCCATCTCTAAATTAGCAAAACCAAAGGGGATGATGGACGGAGTGTTGAACATTTCAAGCACTCACCCCCAGTCAACTGATCTGGGTTTAATCCATCATCATTCTTTAGCTCACTCCGCCACCCCAGTTCAGACATGGCCATATGCAAATCAGTCTGACCCTGTGCCTCATGGGAACAGTCCAGCCCGAACTGCCAAGCCATATCTTCCCTGGACCGGAAACAAGCATCCTGGGACCGGTTTCTGGCTTACAGGGTATGCCCAGACGTGGGTCCCTTGCTCACTTTGCCACTGGATTCAACCGGTCCCAGGATGCTTGTTTCCGGTCCAGGGAAGACATGGCTTGGCAGTTCGGGCTGGACTGTTCCCATGAGGCACAGGGTCAGACTGATTTGCATATGGCCATGTCTGAACTGGGGTGGTGGAGTGAGCTAAAGAATGATGATGGATTAAACCCAGATCAGTTGACTGGGGGTGAGTGCTTGCAATGTTCAACACTCCGTCCATCATCCCCTTTGGTTTTGCTATGTTCGCCCCAAGTTGGCAGGGTATGCCCAGACGTGGGTCCCTTGCTCACTTTGCCACTAGATTCAAGATAGCCTGGCTGATGACGGCTGCAAGCCAGAAACCGGTCCCAGGATGCTTGTTTCCGGTCCAGGGAAGAAATGGCTTGGCAGTTCGGGCTGGACTGATCCCATGAGGCACAGGGTCAGACTGATTTGCATATGGCCATGTCTGAACTGGGGTGGCGGAGTGAGCTAAAGAATGATGATGGATTAAACCCAGATCAGTTGACTGGGGGTGAGTGCTTGCAATGTTCAACACTCCGTCCATCATCCCCTTTGGTTTTGCCATCTCTAAATTAGCCAGACAGCCCCACATTGTGGCAGACTTTTACAAGCACCGGTGTTGACCATTAAGTGCTGGTGCCAAGCACTGGAAACCACCGGCACACATTAAGCCCTGATCTAAATCTACAATACAAGCTGCAGGAGTAATGTCAGAGCATGGCTTCCTCACTCAGTCACATTCACAAGAGTAGTCATTTATAACAAAGCAGAGGCGCAAGCTGTACAGAAGAGATACGGCCGGCAGGCTGGACCACAGACTGACCCAAGAGACTTCTCATTTGCACCGGTGACTGTAATCAATAACTGATTTACAATACTAATCTAAATATCCTGCTTTCTACAATACTAGTCTAAATATCCTGAATTCTTTACAGGATCCGCATGCTTTACATCACTGTACAGGCACAAATTAATATTGATCAGGCACCTCGAGGGAAAAAACAGAAACAGGGAGGAAAGCGCCTGCTTTCTATCATCCGCAGCTCAGCGGACAGCCAATTAAAACCCCCATAGACTCGCTTCCAGCTCATCCATGCAAGGAGGTAAGTCATGATGTTCACGGTCTGCAAGTACAGGCAATCACTGAAGTTCACAAGATGGAGGAAAAGTCATAAGCCACTTGTGCTCAGGCCCTCACCTTCCCTCCCATCATAACCTCTAAATACATTCAAACCGGGTAATATAATTTATTTACATTGGAAATGTCCATGTCAACACAATCTCTTCTGTGAATGTGCCTACAGCCATGTGCATGAAGTGCAGAAGGGAGGAAGGAAGGAGCTTCCACAATGTGCACGTGCAAGGGTCGAGCCACTTTCACTTAAGTACTGTTAAACCACAGACATTCACATGATGAAGGCTCCAGGGTTTAAGGGTGCGAAACCCTAGTTCTGGGATATTCAATATGGAACTTTTTTCCTTCCTTCTACCGCACCAAGACACAACTTAAGTAAGCATTTGGATTTAGTATTTCAAAACTGTGGAAATGCTCGCTGATAGAAAATATTTCAAAATAGATACATGAATTATCAGTGGCTTCAGTCAGCTTAGTTTGTGTATATGGCCTGAAGAGGAGGAAACTCCTTTCTGAACAGCATCCACTCAGTTTTGCTCTTTTTGACTGCATTTTTGCACTACAACACTCTGAGCATGGTTGAACCTACCTTTGATTGGCAATTGGGCTTTTGGGTTACCGCCTTGTCCACTTTTAGGACGGCCCATGTGGACAGCCCGACGCCATCTTTGTTTACTTTAATGAGCGCGCGCGCTCTCGCTTCTGATAACGCAGCTTTTGTATCCTGGTTGCCTGACAACGGACAGACTCTTCGAGTGGCCGATGCTTTCTAATAGTAGACTGCACGCCGACGCCATCTTTGTTTGGAGTTGCTTTTGTCCCGTTAAGGGGGCTGTGTCGGGCGCCGGCAGCGCCTTGTTAAACCCGCCAGAGAATCTCGCGCACAACTTGTCAGCAAAGCTGTGAAAGAGTTTCGCTTAAGTAAAATGGAAGCTGCATTCAGAGGACAATGGCGTTCAGCAGGTAACCGCTCCCGCATGGGTAATGCTGTGAATTTTTAGATTGTGCCGAGCACGCAAAAATTGACAATTTGAACATAGACGCTGTGTGAACATTACTTCTACAGGAATAAGATAGAACAGAGGAAGCTGTCACATAACCTTTTGTCAACGCTGTATTTTCTTTACCTGATTGTTAGGTTTGGGAAGATTACTAGGCGGGCCTCTTCAGAAAAGCTGTACCTCTGTGCATCAGTTTGTGCACTAATTGTGGTCACTGCGATCATCATGTCGCTTTACTTGTTTTTTAATAGCATTATCCTTAAAATCGATTTTAGAAAAAAACTTGCACCTAAATAGGTTTGTTAGCCTTTGTAAAGCTGGCAATTTTGCCGCTTTCCCCTAATCTTGTGGTTGTCTGCTAAATGTGGAGACGCAGATCCACTTTTGTTTTAATCTACCGCATCCGCGCGCCGTCCGTGAAAAACATCTCAACCTTCCCTCCAAACACACGCCTCTTCCCTCAGCGCCCAGCCTCTCCAATATCTTATAAAGGAAGCAATAATATGCACACTCTAAACGTTGGTACACTCTGCATAACGTGCCATTTGTCAACGTTTGCTTTTAAAAACAACTCTAGGCAGATCGTCTACGCAACCACAACACTATACCATGTGTTATGTCGTGCCTGTGACGCAACAGGCACGCCACGTTGGGTCAGGTGACCCCGTCTAAAATAAACGGCTACGCGCGTACGTATCGCGACACAGTGTGTGTGCGTACGACGGGAGTAGCAGTAAAGCACAACACCGGCTCCTGTGATCATTGTATGCGTGAGGCCCCCACCGGTGTAAATAATCATCCTGATAACCCCGTCGATATAACACCATGCCACTGGAATATAACTATGTCAGAATAACTGGCAAATGCTAGTTTATGAATACAATACAAACAGCTCCTCTCTGCATTCAACTTCATATTTCTCCGTTTAAACCCAGGAATAAAAAGTCAAAATACAGCGGGTTATTTCAGTGTTGAAAGGCGTCTGCTGCATCCAATGAAAGTGCCTCGCCTAGGTCGCCCTGTGTCCCTGTGCATTAGCGTGTGCTGTACGTGCTGTTTCTGCTACGGGCTGTAGGTGGGGGCATGCAAACAAAAGCCAGCCGTGATTGTTGTCCAGCATTCCCCATAAAGCAAAGCTCACAATCACAATACTAGCCACAAGAGTCCTACGGCAACAAGCGGCACCAAACCTCCCCCTCACCTACAAACAAACCCCCACGCCTTTAACAAAAGAGCTTTAAATCAGTCTCCAATGGTACAGCTCAGCCTTCTCCCATTACAGGGCAGTGTCACAAAAAATAGGAGGACAGGCGCTGCCCTTGTACAGCACCATTCTACGTTTGCTCTCGTTATTCGGCGAAACAGTATAAAAGTGTGTATTGGAATTAAAAAAAGGTTATAGTAATAAAGGAGCATTTGCAATGCAATAGGTCTCGCAATTGCGAGATTTAGAGCTATTGGCATAGTAAATGACAAGGCCTTTTATTTACGTTTTAAAAACCAAAACATAAATAAAATTCATTGTCATTTATAATGCCAATAGCTCAAACTCGCGTAAAGGCGAGACCTATTGCATTGCAAATGCTTGTTTCACTATCTTTTGAATTTCTTTATATCTTGTGAGAACGTTCAACAGGGACAGAAAGTGTGAGAAGAAGATACAGCACAGATTCACGTCGATGCCTGGTGTTCAGAAAAAATACAAACTGAGTTAGGTGCTTATGGAACACGTGCAAGGGAAAAGGGGGTCAGCCCCACAAAGAACAGAGCAGTAAGCATGTGTGTTAGCAGTGACTTCAATGGCGGAGGAACATCGCCCCGCTGCCTGGCGCAGAGCCGGCAAACAAAAAATAAAACGAATCTAACCAGCTTGTGCATGGAGGGGAGGGGCATTGGAGGGTGGAGGAGGAGTGCTTGTGCACGACCTAAGTGCTCGTGTGTGTTTGGCCGGCCATCTCAAGCCAACCAAAACACACATGCGCCCTTAGGTTTCTCCATCCCGGCTACATTCAGCAGCCGGGCTGGAGAAACCCCACAGACTCAATGACCTGAGTGGAGCGTCTTTTCTGTCTGCTCAGGCCAATCCCTGTGCTGCTGTGCAGCACAGGGATTGGCTGAGAGTCTGTCCCAGGGCTGCTGGGACCCAGGAAGAGGACAGCAGGAGCGACGCGACATGGGAGGCGGCCGGCGGCGTCAGGTACGCTTTTTAAATTATCATTATTAACCTGTCGTCCCCCCGCGCTCGCTCTCCACCCCTCCCGCGCTCCCCTACCATCCTTTGTTAGTGGCGGCCGCCACTGCGTGTTAGTGGGCATGCATTTTTTTTTTTTTAACTTTACCAGTATTGTTTAGATGGATGTATCTGGCTCATCCAATCAGTGGTGCAACTTCAGAAATACCGAGAAAAGGAGAGAGAGTAAGACAAGAGTACCTACAACTTTGAGTCAGCGATATAAATTGAGCCTTGGAAACCATTCTTGATTATTTTCCTTGGGTAAATTACATATTCTGCATAGATAACTATAGCAGTGTAAGATAACTCTAAAAATGTGAAAAGCCAGGGGTGTACACCAGTGGGGGCTCCTCCACTAAGGCGAAGGAGTGTTGCCCCACTTCTAAAAAGGAAAATAAAATGATAATAACGTATCATTATTATCATTTAATTTTTCCTATTGCAGTCAGTGGCAGGGCAGGGCTGGCCAGAGCAGGGGAGGAGTGGTTTGCACTCCCCAAGTGTGCATGAACTGTTTGGCCGGCCCACTTGGGCCGGCCAAACAGTTCATGCGCACTTTGCATGTTCCCCACCAGGCTGCATTACACAGTCTGGTGAGGAACATGCACAGACTCCCTGTCCCCGTCAGAGCGCCGAATCACGGCGCTCAGACCAATCGAGCCTGTGTGCCCAGGTGCTTCCTGCTGCCGGATGGGATTGCAGGAAGAAAGAAGAGGAAGAGGATGGAGGACGGAGGAGAGGCAGCGGCCAGCCGTTAAAGGTAAGTCCTTTTTTCATTTTTTTTCATTCCCCCCAACCCCTCCCCAACACCCCAACCAGTAGCAGCCGCTACTGGTGTACACCATGTACCTTCAGCACAAAGAGGGCCCCAACACATGACCCTGGCACTTTTTGGCTTGTAGTTCAGAATCTTGACTATTGTCTGGAAGCATTTCTATTCATTAGTCAAGCAAGGCGTGGTGGCCAGTCGCTAACTATAAATATAGCTGGATTTACAAAAAGCTTGCTTGCACATCCATGTACCGCTTCCCTTTGCCAAACTATTAAGAACACATATTCAAAACAGAAAGTAACCAGGTGATGATGATTGCTTAAGTCAGGAGAACTGATTTTTGAATAACTCCTTTATTATATTGAAATATGGGATCACAGATGTTTAAAGAAAATATATATCTTTATTTACAGGAAGCTTTCATTCATGTTTTCTTATTCTCAAGAGTGCTTGAATATGAATCTTGCTAATGGTTGGCTTTGTAAAAGTCTGCTCTGTAACTTGCATTCTTTGAGTTTCTGGCATGCCAATCAATCCCTGTGTGGGTCCCAGTTTACAAGTGGCACACTGTACGTCCTCATAAATAAGACATTATTTGGTGGACCCGCTTGCATCTATCTTGCCGCAGAAAGGGCAGCAGAAGTGTGTGTAAGTCGATCGAAGAATGCACTTGGGCAGGCATCTGGCCAGCGCCATTTACAAGAATTCCAATCAGGTTGCGTGTATAATTTTTCATGCGATGGTAGAAAGCATGCTATACACTAGAGGACAGGCCAGAGTTAATGAGGTCTTATTATGTGTTGGAGCAGTGGCATGATCCCTGAGTTTTTTAACTCTTGAAGTCTGTGCAGGAGTTACATTGAGGCTAGGGTACAGCGGGTTTGCGCAGTGTAGGTGAGGGAGAACTAGTGTCAGAATTATCCGGGCTATTCTATGGCATGACAGGAACTGGAATAGTCTGAGGTAGAAGAATTAAGTCTTCACCAGGAAGTTGATTTGCTACAGCTCACAAGGCCATAAGAACACCCAGATAGGCTTCTATCTTGAAGGAGCACAGGCTGGTCCGAAGATCACTGGCCAAGGTATTTGAGGAGCCGCGAGGGATGAGCAACTACAGACAAATAGTTCTCTCTTGCCTTGATTAAGCCTGAGGTGTTAAAAGCAGCTTTGGACTTTCAAATCAAGTAATACAGGAGGTTTCAGAAAGGATTTGCCTATGAAGGGGGGATCCTCATGGTGTTTTCAGACATGGTGTGCAATTTGGTTGAAATGTGCTGCTGAGTAGGAGGCACTCCACAAGGAACAGGGCATGAAATGGAGTAGGTGGTTCTTGGGATCTTCAGGGAATAGTGTGTAATTTTTAAGCCCAGGGTATAGTGTGGAATTTTTAAGCAAGAGGTTTACGCGTGTGACATTGAATTCCTCAGTGACTGGCTGCCATATATTACATGAGGTATTGAAAATGGTAAGCTACTGTGCTGCTGTTTGTGTATAGACATCCTTAAACACCGTGTGTGGATTTGGGTGACTCACCCATGTCCACACACGGTGTTGAAGGAAGTCTATACACAAACAGTAGCACAGTCAATCTTGCTTCTGCTTGAGATTAATTGGCCTAAGTTTGATTGTGGTGAGAGAGTAGGTGGGGACGAGTGATAATGGGTTGTGGGCTTCGTTGGACTGAGAAAAGATCTCACTTTTTAGGCTTCTTGTTTGTGATTGTAAGTGATTTTGGATGTAAAGTATTAAGAAGAGGTGGCTGCAGAGGATTATGAGGCTACTTTGAGTGAGGCTATCACTGGATTCAATGAGGAGCTTAAATACCTTTATGAAGGAATGGGGAGGTGGTGATTTTGTGGCAGCAGAAATTGTTTTCAGCCGCAGCTTAGTAGTTTTTCAGTTGTCTTAGTGTGCCATCGAGGGGGACTAAAGTGCATGCTAGTTCCAATCAAAAGTACAGTTGGGGTAGCGAATTTGGCAAAATCATGTTGAACCGTCTCTGGTGCGTCTTTTGTATGAGTCGATATAATTTTTCCTAAGGTGACATATATATTTTAACTCTGTTGATGATAAAAATGTTTGGATTTAAGGGTGAGAGAAGTGACTGACTATACTACTGTACTCACTAGTTTTGAGCTCTTTCAAATGTATATATTGGCATTCCATTAGCAGGTGAGCATGAAAAATCTGGTTTCTTTTGGAGATTGGAAGGTGGATGTGTGAAAGGTAGTGGCAAGTGGCCTCGCCAAGTCATGTTGATTATTATGATTACATCCAATGGTATGCCTGCTCAATTATTGGGTTTTATCACCTTATGTTGACCTGGGGGCATATTACACAAAGTGCCCCGGGGGCCAACGGCGTTTGCACCCCCCTTGCGCACCCCTGGGGCACTTTGGCATTACAGAAGGGGCTGCAGATGCTTGTGCGTCCCCTTCTGTAATAACGAAAGCACTGGCGCACATAAAGCGCCAGCGCTACCTTCAAAAGGCATTGCCCGATTTGCATGGGGGCGTGCCCCATGCAAATGAGGGAATCCCTTTGCCTCTGTGCCCGCATCGTATTACAGACGCGGGCGCAGAGACAAAGAAGCTCTAAGGAGGCACACTGTCAGTGCATCCCCTGAGAGCAGCCCTCTGGAGGTCCATAGGACCCCCCACACATCCCCTCGCCGGCGGGAACAGTCACTGCACCCGCATGCAAGGGGATCTCTAATCCCCTTGAAAATTACAGGTGGACTGCTGCCTGAACTGTTGAAAACATGGAGCAGCTTTAAAGCAGCCGCTCCGTTTTTCACATGAATGCGCTGCCCCCAGGACAGCACGAGTTTGCGGCTGCCCTTAGGACAGCGCATTCATCATAATACAATGCATTTTCCTTCATTTCCTTTCTAAAGGTGAGCCCAGCGCAATAAAGGAAAATGCGCCGCTTGTGTTCCAAGAATTTCTTACTGAGAGCATACTGTTGGCTGGCTTGGGTGGCCACCCAGATATTGAGTTCACATTAGATAAAGAGGTGGATTGTTTCAGCAAAGGCCGGATTTGGTCTGGGTAGTCTGTAGGGGAAAAGAAAGCAGTATGTGTATGTAAAGGTAAGTCTACACTGAAGTAGTACTAGCAGTTATTTAGTTTGGACACTGAAGCGGAGGTTTATTTCTGATTCACGTTTTGTCTAAGTCAACAAGACAAAAACTTCATGAACTACTGGGGCATAAACATCATTGAACTGTTTAAATTTTTAACAGAACATTTCTGGTGACAGGTAGTTATGTATGCCTACAGTGTTTGGAATTGAGCAGGCATTGATCAGCAGACAACTGAGCTCTGTGATGTGATTTAGTGAACGATGCAGAATTTCACAGAGTATTATGGGAGTTGGTGTGGAACTTTGAGAGACTGACGCACATTCAAGTTTAGGGTTGCCTCATGTGAAAGAGGCAGGTGGGATAGAGAGTGAGGGTTGGGTGTAGAAGTTAGAATTGGTTTAGTGAAGGTCTCAGGTGAGGGACAGGGGCGTAACACAGGCCCCCGCAGCCCCCGCGGTGCACAGCACTCTGGCGCGGTACACAGCACTCTGGCTGCAGAGCTCCTGATTGAGCCCGGAGGGGGCCCCTCCACGTGCCTTGCAGGGAGGCCCCCTCGAGTTTGGTTACGCCAGTGGTGAGGGATATAGGTTAAGGGCACTTTGGGTGTGAAGGTTTGGGTGTTGCTTGTGGAGTGTCGATGTTTTGGAGCTGGTAGACGAGGGCTAGTAATGTAATTGATTTTGTGAAGTGGTTAACCAGGAAGTTTGTTTTCTCACATTTGGGAACAATTTGGTCTGTGTTTTGGCATCCACGCTGGCGTGTGTCATGATTGTTTTAGAGACAAGTGGGGGGAGGATGTAGCCTTATGGCTAGAGCGGTCGACCTCAAAGCTGGGGAACTGGGTTCGTGGCTCAGCAACGACACTCAACATCCTGTGATTCTGGGCAAATGACTTAGGGGCCGATTCCGATTCGGGCAGGAAATCTCTCCGACCGAGCCGGACCCGGAGAGATTTCCGACCGAATCGGACTCTAGCAGCCCGACCGAACGAGTACGATGCGTACGTATGCTATCGGACTCGATTCGGTCGGACTCCCATTGAAGTCAATGGGAGCCGGTCGTACAATGCGTACACGGGCTCCCATTGACTCAATGGGTACGACGCGAACAAGGGCGCCCCCTACAGCGGGTTCGTGTCGATGCGGGTCGCGCCGTACATGCACGTGTAGGGGGGACCCATGGGTCCCCCCCCTGTGTGCGACTCGCGCGGCTACGCGTGCAGGGGGGTCCGACACGGACCCCCGAAGTCTGGCTCTGACTGCTCTTTGGAGCCGGACGGCGCGAGTTGGTCGGACTGCTCGAGGCGCGCATCATACTGGCTCGGTCGGGGAACGTCTCCATTGCGCGGTGCGAGTCGTGTCCGTGCGAGTCGGTCGGAGCGGTTCGGACCCGCGAACGAGTCGGTCGGCGATTTCGCGTACGCTCGCATCGTACTCACTCGCCCGGACGCATGCACGAATCGGTCGGAAAAGAGGCCTCCGAATCGGATCCGGTGAAGCCGAATCCGATTCGGTGACCTACCGGCCGAGATCGGAATCGGCCCCTGAATCTCCCCGTGCCTAACAAAAATGAATGTGTCCATCTGTAACGAAACTGGTGCTCATGTAAAGCGCGCTGATACCCGATGTCTCGGGTCTAGTTCGCGCTATATAAAACTCCCAAAAAATAAAAAATTTTTTAAATAAAAGCGTGCTGATATGTGGTTTTGCTTGCCTTTAGTGGCATGTACAGATGCGCATAAAAGAGAGGATCATGCACTTCTGAGTTAAGAGACTGTGTCTTACATAATTCTGATACAAGTATAATCTAAAGGCTTTTTCAGAACCCCCAGGATTTTGCGGCATGGATTAGCAAATTTTGCTGCACAAAAATTAAAATTTTGTTGCACGCACCTGCATTTTTTGCAGCGTTTTTGCGGCACTTTATTTGGTAAAATGACTTTCATTTTAGATGCTGCAAATTATATAATAGCAAGCTTATTATTGTTACCTATAAACAAATGAGAATTTCCAATTAACAACACAGCATCAATGCTTTTTGTCAAAGTAAATTCGACCTGTGCAAAAGCTTTCTTATTCTATTGTGTGGGCGGCTTTCTTTCTCTATCACGTGGATAAGCAAAAGATTTATTTCATCATCAGAAACCTTCTCCTTTTCATTCACGTCAATGGGCTACCTTGTGTTTAAACCCTTCCAATAATGTTACCAAAATAGACCTTCTGTAATAACTTCCACTTTGCTGCTTTAGAAAGGATTTTAAAAGCAGTAACTGCCAAAATAGCTTTGCTGTGTCCTGTGTTGTGCGTATTTGTGTGCTTTTATGTGACAGAATATGGCGAGTAGATAATGAAAACAAACTAGATGGGTGTTTTTCTGCTCAGCACATCCTGGCATGCTACCGAGATTTCTCAGTGATCCATCATAGTCATAGCAGATGGAATGCAGAGATCGACCACTCCAGGTACAGGCAACAGAGGCCTATAACTACTTGAATAAAACTCACGTTCAGCCTGTTGGGAGCCTTTGAAAGGGTGAGCGGTCTAAAAAGGAGCTTGCCACATATTGAGACAAAAAGACTGAAAATGCACTTTATATGGGTGATTTAGCACTGCACAAAGAAACAATAGTAATACATATTACTGCACCACCTTATACACATTGAAATCTGTACCGTTTCTAGGCACTGGTAAGAGCTGCTATTATCCAAAGCTAGTGGGTTTATTGACCTCTCAAGGATAGAAGGCAAAGTGGCTACTCTTAATCTGATCTCTGTAGTTCGGCTTGCTGCTGGTTGCAGGTATGGTCAGTTTGGCTACACAGAGATCGGTTCCCAGTGAAAAAATAAATGAAAAGGAGCAATCTACACGAGGAGTTATATTAAACTATAAAGATGTTGTGTCCTTTCAAACACTTCAAGTACAAGCATTTGCAATGCAATAGGTCTCGCATTTACGCAAGTTTGAGCTATTGGCAGTGTAAATGACAATGCCTTTTATTTATGTTTTTGTTTTTAAAACAAATAAAAGTTGCACATGTAAGAATATGGGGAACATATGAGGGTAATATGTATACACATATCAATAGATATGCATATGCTAATAGGCTATTTATTACCATTGTTGAGTGTGGGGAGGAGCCTCAACTCCCTCAAGGCAGGATCTTGAATGGGTCAGGATGCCCGTTGCCTTCCTCAATAATGGTAATTAATAGTAGTTTGCACTTTGCACACTGGCATATATGGTGTATGACATGGCATTTGTTCATGTGTGTTTGTTTAACAAAAGGCATTTGAACAAAACAAGGATACAAGGGTTAGTGTGTGCAGTAAGTTAAAACAACTTTCACAAGGCTTCATGACTATTAGGAGAGTTGTTTCCCTGTGCCCAGCAATTGTAACATCCAATCTGTAAGGACGTAAGAAAAAGTTACTTAGCTACAACTACAGTTCCTCGGCATTGGTATCTGTCACAGATTCACATACTTAAATTATACCCTGACAATAATTCAAGTATGGAAATCTGTGAAAGATCCAATGCTGGAGAAACTGACCTTTCTTCATGTTAGTTTTGCTTTACTGTGGTAATAAACTGTCCTTTGACTGTTGCGCTGTAGTGATAAATGCGTGCACGATACTTATCTGGCCACATTTGACTTGCATGGCATAAACACACAAATTTGCCATGCACCTGTTATTTTGAACAAGTGTATTCATAAAAAGATTAGCATATTTATTACTACTGAGCAAAGGTGATATTACCACAGCAGAGTATTACTCACTTGGGGAAACAAATTATTAATGGCTCGGAGATTCTATTCCAGACTCCCCTTACAGCAGACAACAGCTAAAGCCATCCTCAGAAGGTTACAAGATGAGCCTCTTCTCTCTGACTGAGGCAACAATTCAATGAATCCGAGTGGATTAAAGAGTTTAGATGCATGGAAGGTTTAGAGAGCATGTTAGCAGAAGTGAAAGGGAAGCACGCATTTGGCTGAAATCACATCACTAACTACTAAACCTTTTCCTATAACTAGATATTTGGCTAGTGCCTCATTATACATCCCAACTTCTACACTCCAGCTGCTCGCATATATGCCCTTGTCCAGGCGCGGCCCGTGGTAGGAGTGCCGGTCGGGCGGTGACGTGGGGCGGGGGAGGGGCAGGGTGGGGGGTAGTAAACTACGGATTAAGGCCGAATACAGGTAAGTGAACATTTAAATAAATAAAACGAATTTCGTTGCGCGCACTGCCCCACCCCCGCCCCACGTCACCGCCCGACCGGCACTCCTACCACGGGCCGCGCCTGCCCTTGTCTGACCTTGCAACAGCCATATTGGTTGTGGACAAACCTTGCCCAGTTCAAGTGATAAAGAATATAATGACAGTATAATGAGGCAGGTTGCATATACAGCTCTATTTATCGGAGATGACACTTAAGATGTTAATAATTACTTGCACACTCTTGATGGCATTTTCATTTAGTACCAAACCACGAACGACCAGATTACGGCCAAGATTAATTATCAGCAGCTGAGAGTAATTCAAGCAATCGGTCCATCACTTTCTTGTTTTCCTTTAATGTGAAAGCCTCAGTTTCATTGAATAAAACATTCTAGGAAAAGGTAAAGAACCTCCCACCTACTTCGATCTTGAGGCTGGACAACATGAAACTGCTTTTCCCTCTTCCCCCACATGATCATGAGTCGTTGCTTTGGTGTTATTTGCAATTTCGTGGTGCTTGTGTCCTGGCTTACGCTGTGTATGTACCACCAACTTTAAGGCTGCCGACAAACGCCAGGCATTATGCTCTTTCATGCCTTTTTAAATAACTGCTTTTAACCTACTTGTCTTATGTAGCTCCAGGAACAAGTCTCCTCTGCTCTCTTTCTTTAGTTTCCAGTTCCCTCTCATAGGCAATACGTCCCTTACAATTGTGTCCAAGAGAGAGCATGTCGACTTTAAGATGTCAGACCTGAATTCCTATTTTGCTGGCCATTAGTCGTCCTTTTCGACAAATGTTTGCCTCCAATGTACACCCCCGTGACTTTCTGCAGGTGTGCTACCCCCTTTTCTCTGTCACTAGGTGTCATCTGAGATTGTTTCTCGCTTCTCTTTTGCAGAAGAAGATAACTTTGCTGGTATTAAAGGTATACTGTAAGCTATCGAAGATTAATATGAATGCTTTGAATACCACAATCTTTGGAATGCCAAGTTTTTTTCTCTAAAACCTTATGTTATGCCACCCTGTAAGTTGCCAGAAAGATGGTTTATGAACATTTAACCTGAGACCTGAAATATGTTGAATCTGAAATTTGAAAAATGCTCCGTATAACACAGGAGACCAAATCATGCTAAAGTGCAGAAAAAGACTATACATCAGTCCACATGCTACATTATTAAAAAAAAACACAGCCATAAAAAATGTAATCGGATTACATTTTCACATTTCATGGCTAGTAAGGTGCATTAGGCTGCTCGGATATTCATAACTTACGGTGAAATTAGGAAGATTGCATGTATGCTGTGCGCAGCTATTAAAATGCATCCCGCTGCCCGCACAATGATGACTAGCCATGGTCCGGGCGCGGATTAGGATCTCCGACATCAGCGAGCCATTTTTGTTTTGAAGGTTGAACAATTTCATGTCGCCATTGCGAAGGGTTAATGTGACAAACTGAAGTGCACGCTTGTGAATATGTATGCAGAGGGCATACATAAAAGCATGCTGACTCCTGGAAATCTTGACTTTTTAAATAAAAGATGGGAGGCGATTTATCTTGGGGGTCTAGTTCAGGAAAGAGTTCTGACAGCGTCCGGGAGGCCAAGTAACTGATAAGAGCGGGATCATGGCTGTAATGGATCTGAAAGCAGTGTTGTGTTCTGCTCTGCTTACTTCATTTCAGTTCTGCATTTTGGGGGTGGGGGGCTGGTAGTAGATGAACAGGAATAGGCTTTTGCTGCAGTCGCTTTTACTATAATTTTTGGTCACTCAATCAAAATCATGGTTTTAATTTTGCCCAGCAGTCATGCTGAATCTGCCATACAGAACCTGGTTTGCTCTGAGCCGAAATGTGTGCACTTTCTCAGGCTAGCAGAGTACATGATGCAATTGGAGGTGGAGCTGAAGGCGCGGTCTTTAGAATCGATAATATTAACCTCATGTAAATGCTTATGCGCAACTTTATTAGCTGCTATATGTAATGCGTTTACGTTTTAATTTAAATTGTGAGGAAGCAAGAATTGTAAAGCATTGCTGCTCTTTCTTGAAGAGATAGGCCTAATATTTTGAAAAGTCCATCCATGTATTGCTTGCTTATTTTTGTGCAATGTTTGATATCTTATAACATTGCACTATGAACAGATGCTGCAAAATGGGACAGGAACCGCAAGTTTACTAAGCAAACTGTTCTTAGTGCTGAATCCAAGGAGATTGGCAATTCACGTGCAGGGCTGTAGTATGTAGTATGGAACCAGGCCTTCATTAGCTGTTCCGTTCCGTAATCCGTCCCCTAGCCACAGGAGGGCTGCGCCTGGTAGGCTGGCGCTAATTGAGCACGGCCCACCCCCGTTGGCGCGGGAGGCGAGGAACAGCACCCTGGTGCCATCAAATGCCAGAGTGAATGTCACCGCACCCCGAGGCTTCTGCTAATGTGGGGCGAGGAGGGAGGGTGGAAGAGGCGGTGAGAGAGAATGTGCCGGGCGCCCGTGTTAAAGTGGGCGCCCGTGTTCTTATTGAAAGCGGGCGCCCATGTGCTGCCTGCAGGAAGACAAACTCAATAAAGAAAGTAGTGCACACAGACTAAAAAAGACGTACTCCGTAACAACCGAAGTAAAGGGGCCAGTCGCCAAGGGAGGGACAAATGACAACAAGGCGGTACTAAGGAGGGACTAAGAAGCCAGTTGCTGAATCAGAAGCAAGCATTTAGGAAGGACAAAGACACAAGCCAATGAAAAATATGGGCGGGGCTTCTCTTCCTACTCTACTACAACAGATCGCCAGAGCAGCGCATGCACGCTGGCTCAGGCTCGACCTAAAAAAGGATCGCATTGGTTCTGCTGGATTCATTTCAGAAGAAAGGAATGCTAATGATCTCAAATGATGTTTCATACTTTACAAATGACAGCAGATTCTTGACAATTACTCCACAAATGCAGATTTTCAGATAGGGATTGATGCATTCCAATGTCGGTTTGAAGCGCTGCAAATAATACGTGCACTGTTCCAAACAGTGCTTTGCTTATTTTCGCCTTGCAGCGAAGTGCGTTCTGGAAATGGTATTTTCTCGTGAAATGTGGTGAATGCAGAAAAGCTAGTCCCATAAGAACTGGTTAAGGCAAAATCGTCCTAAATGAATTAAGTCCTGGATTACAAATACACCGACAAAACAAGGGTAAAGATGGAGACCTACAGGGGAAGAGAGTGAAGCAAGGGAAGGCTGGATGGACCGGGTAGCTCTCACTGGGAGTACACATTCGCCCCCTTGGTAGGGTGACCAGAATTTTAAGCTAAAAAACCAGGACATTTCCCAAAAATAGAAGAAGGACTACAATTTTACTTCAACCGAGCGCACATGACAGTGCTCCTTAGCAGAGAATTTCAGAAGCGGCAGTAAAAACATAAATAAAATGCTATTTTTAAATCCAGTATCACATCTGTTAATTACATTACTTTCTTATAACAGCTGCTAACTATCTCTGCTTTGCAAAACATAAAAAGATACCTCCCACCGTTTTCAGAGGACCCTCTCTAAAAACCGGGACATGAGCTAAATTTCCTGAAATCTGCCGGGACAGCTGGTGAAAAACCGGGACTGTCTGGGCAAATCTGGGACGCCTGGTCACCTTACCCCTCGGATTATCTTCTGAGGATTCTAAAACGGTGGCAGCACGCACAAGCACGTCATAACGTGCAGCGTGACATCCAATAGGAATGCAGGAGTGGAAAGCCCTGAAAAACAGATGGTCTTTTCTAGGCTTGAGCGGTGAACTCCGCTCCGTTCACTGAGTTTTTCACGGATCGCGCTCGCCAATGATAAGATGGCGAGCGCGAGCTGCCGCTCGGGTAGAATTTCTCCTCGAGCGGCAGGAAGATCAGCGCGAACAGCAGTTTGCGCCGCACTCCGCCGTTTGCAAAACTCTGCAGAGTTTTTTTTGTCACTTCGTGGAGTTCCTCGTAGCAGAACTCCGCCCAGGCCTGGTCTCTTCACGGCAGAGATATTAGAAATCGCGGGCATTGCACAATTGTGCCGATTTTACACAAAATTCGCAATTCCCGAAATCGTGAAAAGCTGGAGGGGGTCTGCTTTTTGTGTTCTCTCACTTTGGGTGCCTCACCAGTGGCCAAAAATGCAATGCAGCTTTTTGTGTGATTTTTGGAAGGAATTTTGGGAGTAATTTATTTATTTCGCATTATTTTTATAAAGTTCAATGCTATCATAAAGGTGTCAGTGGGCTGTGTAAAACACCACTTGATAGATGGATTATCTATTTACAGAAATTCCACAGAAATAGCTAATGAAAACTATAAAACAGAAAGGGAAGAAGGAAAGCCTGCTTTTTTGCAGAAGGTGATAAATATGGAGACCTCAAGACCTCAATTAAAGAAAAGAGACCCAGGGCAGCACAAAGAGGTTTAATGTAATAAGGAATTGAGAGCGGGAGAAGATGAGAACAAGGAGTGATTGGGACAGGAGGGTAGCAGAGAAGGAAGACAGTAAAAAGGATGAGAGGTGGAGAGTAAATTGGACTGGGTAGGAGTAAAGTGCAGAGGAATAGGGATGATAAAGAGAAAAAGGAAATGAGGAGGGAGGAGAGAAATGAAGCAAGAAAAGAGTTACATGTCCAAATATAATGTAAATAAATGGGATATAATTTTTTTCTGGAATCGAAGTAGATCCTAGAGAAATTTAAGCTATTTAGGCAACGTGTGATGGTTACATTTTTTAAATCCCAAGTCTGAGTGTTTTTGCTCCAGAGGTCTATTATGCCACCAGAAACATTGAAGCAGAAACAAAGGAATTCAGATTGCTGCAGCCGGAGGTTTTTTTATTTTTTAAAGATAATGCATGCAACTTGAAAGTGAGTCTGGCATCTAGAGGGAGCTAATGCAGTTCTCTCAACATGAGTGAGGTGACTGACCTTTCTGGCTGACACAGGTGCAGAACTTCTTTGAAAGGGCACCAGATTGGCTTTGGGTTGTTTTGGAATGAAGTGCCATTTTGTTTTTACAGTATGTTTGATGTAAGATGGTTACATGAGGATCAAGCCGGAAACTCTACTCTTCAATACGGAAGCTAGGGAAGGTATGAAACCAGTTAAACACAGTTTAGGAAAACAAACAATCTTCATACATTATGGCATCATGTTGCAATGAAAAAGGATAAATCCTGTTATTTTCAAGGTCAAGTCTCAGGAATTCGAGGGAACCCAAGGGTACAGGTCCATACGTTTTCAGGGTTCTGATATTTTGAAATATGGAGATGTTAAATGGGTATCAATTATAAGCATCTTGAACTGCTACCCCTTCAATTCTCCATCAGAATTCTCAGTACTTTCATAGATAACCTGAAAAGCGCTGGATCCAGAACGGATCCTTGAACAAAACTGCAGATGACGGGGGGGTTTGGGGAGGGGGGGTCAAAGGTTGTGTTCCCATTCTAACTACATTTATGTTTTTAGGCAGAAAACGGTGGACGAGTTGACACATTCCCTTTAATGCTTAGCAGCTTTTCGAATATGTAAACAATTCTTCGATAACTAATAACGTCAACAAGCATTTGCAATGCAATAGGTCTCGCATTTGTGAGAGTTAGAGTTATTGGCGTTGCAAATGACAATGTCTTTTACCCATGTTTTTTGGAGTGGAGTGGATGTATGTGGGGAGGAATTATCTGGGTTGGATTAGAATTGTTAGTTGTGGAATTGTGTGGCAAGGAGTAGTGTGGTGTGCAAAGTATTTGTGTAGTGGAATTATGTGGCATGGTGTGCAGTGGAATTATGTGGATAATTATTATGAGGTATTGAGTGTACTGGAATTATGTGGAGTGGGATTGTGTGTCAGAGTGTAACTATGTGGATTATTATTTTGTTATTTTGTGTTGTGGAGTGTATGTAGCAGAGTTTAATTATGTGGTGTGCTGTTGAATTTTTGTGGCATGATGTGGAATTCTGTGGTGTGGATTGGATGTATGTGGTGTGTAATTGTGTTGTTGATTTGAATTATGTGGTTTGTTGTTGAATTATGTGGAGCTGAATTGTGTGGTGGGGAACTGTGTGGCATTGAGTGAAAGTATGCTTAACAGCCTAACATAGAAGCATTCACAGTTGCAGCACTCTGGTAACAGAGCGAGGGAGCATTACCCAGGGGCTGTGAAGATATGCAGCACCGTGAGAGTAACGTCCACTAGCAGTGCCGCAGGAGCAGCTTAAAGCAAGCGAAGCTCCATGGACCAACCTAAAATAATGCAGCAGCCGCTGTATGGCCAAGAATGTTAAAGGAGTTTAGGAAAGGTCAACTGGGGACACGCAATAAAGAGGCAGTCTAATGGCATTAAAAGGTGGGTGGCTGGAGAAGGAAGGGGCAAGAGAAGGAGTGAATCAAAAAACAGGACCAAGACGAGGATTAACAAAAGTGGCTGAAGGTGAGATGGCAGAGTGTTTTAAGGTGGCTGGAAAGAGAAAGGTGAGAAGGGAATGGACAGAGAGGGGCTAGAGGGACTGCCTAGACGGAAAGAGCAGAATGGGACTGGTACAAGGATGTGGCTGGGCAAAGAGGAGCATGCAGTGGATTGGCAAGAGAGTGACAGAGGCTGTGACAGGAAATGGGTAGAAGTGACAGGCAAAGGTTTGCAGGGAACTGACATGAAGAGGCTGGGCAAAGAGGGACAGGGAGAGTTGAGTGGTAATCAGAAACAGGAAAACTAGTTCGAGAAGAATAGAGGATGGCTGAGAAGAAAGGAACAGGAGTTCTTACAGCATCAGGCAATCCAGGCGCAGCCTGCACAGATGACACCAGCACTGCTCCCGAGGTATGCTTACTAACATCGCCCTCTGAGAGCAGGCGTTGAGGGCACCCGATGTCTGGCTTAGTGGAGGGAGAGATGGCAACAGCAACACAGCCTTAGCACCGCGACAGCAGCAGCGACGGTGTCTGACACAGGAGCTGCCCCTGCACCCGGCCGGCACCGCCCTGAGCCGTGTCCTGCCCCCGGGGGCACCAGCGCTCACCAGCCAGGCATAGCGTCCGCTCTGTGGACAAACATTGTCTCCGGTGTCCAGAAATGTAGTGCGTTGGATGCCACACTTGTTTCAGTATTATGCAGGCGCTTGCAGAAATAAAGAATGGTGAGCGGCCGCCATGGTTAAAGATGAAGCAGGCGGCTGTGAAGTGGGTGCCGTGCTGATGAAGGGAAACGCACGAAGAGCGTGAAGGACTCTGAAGAGCTGTTCTGATTATTTTTTTTTAAAGTCGCTGAGCAGAAAGCAAATAGAAACAGGTGGAAGAGGACAAGTCATGGGGGCGATCCATGGGAGTCAATAATTGAGAAAAAAGGTGTGACAAGCAGGAACCATTATCCAATTAGAAGCAACATTTTTTAAACAACACTAACAAAGGCCAATCAGAAGCTGGAGGCGGGCTGTAAGCCCCCTGATTGAATACAGCATGTCGACATACAGCGCATGCGCTGCCTAGGCTCGACCTAAAAAACTTTCTGAACATTCAATTAAGAAGTAAAAGTACTCAGGTCTAACATTGGTGTAGCATGTAATGGATATAATCCAGTATTTTAATGTTTTTCATTTCTGTTATACATCCACGTTTTGTGGAGTACAAATTGTGGTGGCAGATCATTTGTGGCATGACACTCATTTGCTGGAGTGCATTTGCTGGGGTAAGTGTGCTCATGCACCTGTGCCTTGGCCATTTGAGTGTGAGTCGGTTCTAGCAGAAGGGAGGACCATTGTGGTGGGAGGTGAACCAGTGTGAAGTTGGACGGTGTATGTCATCAGGTCAGACTTGTATAGTGCAGGAAATGTGTTAATTGGATTCGTTTGTATTGCACTGTTATTTGAACTAAATCCAATTTTTAAAAATTCAATAACAATATTGCGACCCAAAGCCTTCTATGTGGTAATAATGTGTGGGCTAAAGATTAGGTGCATGGATAGGGGAACCCAGGCATTAAATGAAACCAAAAATTACAAACATTACCAACCAGGATGTAATAAAGCAAAGCGCTGGAGGCGTGTATTAATTTGAGGTTATATTGAAATGTGTTCCTTCCTTTAATATTTTCATTACTCTGTTGAGTAATTTATAGATGTGCTTGAGAAGGTCAGCTAACCAGAGAAAGAAAGCAAAGTATGGTTATACAGAGACTTAAGGACACTTTCAGGCAAAAAACTGCCCTGTGGAGCGGGATCCCCCATGGAGTATTTGAGCAAGACGTAAAAGCAGTGTTCGAAAGTGTGATGCCCTTTGACAATCGTGTGTACAAAAAACAGTCGTCCATAGCGTTGACAAGCCCCTCTGTGGACACCAGAGTCAGATTTTGGCTCCCTAAATATAATTCAAGGACATTTTTTAGTAGTAGGTAAAAATAGCAGATAATCTATGTTAGACAGCAAGAGAAGCGACAGAGAAACAGAATGGTGGTGGGAGAATGTACTTCTGTTGGGATCACTGACATAATATCGAAACCAACAATATCGTGTAACAAAAATATCGCGCCAAAAATATAGTTTACAAAAATATCGCTTCCCTAGCCTTATAATGGAAAGTACAAAAATATCTAAAAAAATATCGTTTTACACTAATATCGTTAACAAACATAGAAAAATATTGTTTCTTAATAAATATTTAGTATATATTTAGTTTAAAGTAGTAAATCTTAAATATTTGAATATATACCATTAATATCATGTTAATTAAATAAATCTTACTAATATTTAATTCTTTATATAAATATATACTTATGTATACACATACATATTTATGTGTGTATGTATATATATATATATATATATATATATATAAATAAGTATTTATATATATATATATATATATATATATATATATATATATATATATGATATAACCCAATGATTAAAAATATAGATTTAAATATACTATAAAAACATATATATATTTTGTTTTGATAGAATTTTAAATGAAATATAAAAAATATTAATTCAATTCTAAAACATTACATAAATATAATAAAAAACAAATAAAACATTTACAGAAAATATAAAAAGTTAGAAACAAATCAAAATATAATCAAATACTATAAAATAAAGACTATAAACAAATATTAACAATAAATATATTTAAACAATAATAGGAAATGTATTTGAGTCTTGGAATAATACATACACTATTCCCACTCCAGTTTATGCAAAAGTATAGATAGTGTAGCTCTTCAGAGGGGTTAAATATATTATTCCCACTCCAAACAGTAGGGAAAGCGTTAGACTTCAGAGGGGTAACATTTCCTATTCCAACCCCAGTCTGTGCAACAGTAGGGAAAGCATTGGACTTCAGAAGGGTAAGATTTACGATTCCCACGCCAATCTCAATAAATCAGGGAATTGTAAGCACGCTACCCACCGGTGAGGGTCTCAAGGCGCTGGGGGGGAGGAGTCAGCAGTTCCGTTCAGTCGAAGATCCAGGTCTTGAGAGTCTTCCTGAAGGTGTTCAGGGAGGGGGCGCGTCTGATGTTGATCGGGAGCTCGTTCCAGGTCTTGGCCGCGATGTAGGAGAAGGCGCTTCCCCCTGCTTTGGCTCTGTGGATGCGTGGGGTTTCGGCGAGGTTGGCGGATCGGAGGTTTCTTTTGGGTATGTGGAAGGTGATTCTATTGTTGAGGTATTGGGGGCCTGTGTTGTGGAAGCATTTGTAGGCGTGGGTGAGTATCTTGAAAGTGACTCTTCTCGGCGGGGAGCCAGTGGAGATTCCGTAGGTGTTGGCTGATGTGCTCGTGTCGCGGGATACCGAGGACGAGTCTGGCGGCGGTGTTCTGTATCGTCTGGAGCTTGCGGAGTAGAGACTTGTTTATGCCGGCATAGAGGTCGTTTCCGTAGTCAAGTCTGCTGGTTATGAGTGCGGTGGTGACTGTCTTCCTCGACTCGGCGGGATCCATTTGAACGTCTTACGGAGGATGCGGAGGGTGTTGAAGCAGCAGGAGGCGACAGCGTTGACCTGTCGCTTCATGGAGAGGGAGGAGTCGAGTACGATGCCGAGGTTTCTGGCGTGGTCGGTGGGGGTTGGGAGGCTGCCGAGGGCGGCGGGCCACCAGGTGTTGTTCCATGCTGATGGGGTGGTTCCGAGGACAAGGACTTCTGTCTTCTCCGAGCTGAGCTTCAGGCAGCTGTTGCTCATCCAGGATGCGAAGTCCTGCATTCCTTCCTGGAAGCTGAGTCTGGTGGTGGTGGGGTCTTTGGTGAGGGAGAGAATGAGCTGGGTGTCGTCGGCGTAGGATACTATGCTGAGGCCGTGCTGTCGGACGATGGCGGCGAGGGGGGCCATGTAGATGTTAAAGAGGGTTGGGCTGAGCGATGATCCCTGGGGCACTCCGCAGTTGATTTCCGTGGGTTCGGAGAGAAAGGGGGGCAGTATGATCCTTTGGCTTCTGCCGGTGAGAAACGATCAGATCCAGTCGAGGGCAGTTCCTTGTATGCCGGCGTTGTGTAGTCTGGTGGCGTGTGCGCAGTGGGAGACGGTGTCGAATGATGCGGACAGGTCGAGTAGGATCAGGGCTGCGGTGTGGCCTTGGTCGAGGAGGGTGCGGATGTCATCTGTGGCGGCGAGTAGGGCGGTCTCGGTGCTGTGGTTGCTGCGGAATCCGGATTGAGAAGGGTCGAGGATGGAGTTGTCTTCGATGAACCTTGTTAGTTCTGCATTGACGGTCTTCTCAGCGACTTTTGCCGCGAAGGGGAGGAGCGAGATGGGCCGGTAGTTCTTGAGGTCCATGGGATCTGCTGAGGGCTTCTTGAGCAGGGGCCTGACTTCTGCACGTTTCCAGTCGTCGGGGAAAGTGCTGGTCTCGAAGGTGGCATTGTATGTGCGTCAACAGTAGGTAAACTACTTCACTTCAAACATGTTAAATATTTGTATAACTGTATTAATTTAGAAAAAATATAAAACTCTTAATATAAACACCATATATATATGTATATATTAAAAAAAATAAAAACAATTAACCGATCAAGCCTAGCAACCCACACCTAAAATGTAACTAAAATAAATATGTATAATACAATTAGCATAATTGATAATCAATTAAATAATGAATGAATTATTTAATTGTTAATTATTAATTACTTAATTAACATCCCACCCACCAACACTACAAACCCAGCAGCCCACACCTAAAATATAACCAATATATATATAATTACAAACTTACATTATTCAATTAAATATTTAATTATACATTTTTAAAATATGACAACTTCCCAACACTACAAACCTAGCAACACACAACTAAAATAATTCAGTATTACAAGTACATAATGATCACTCCAATAATTCATAATAAATTATTAATTATTACTTAATTAACCTCCCACCATATATCCCTTTACACTTAGCAGCCCGCACTTAAAATGCGACTAAAATAGATGATTACACCATTTACATAATAATCAAATAAATAAAAAATTAATTGTTAATTATTACCTAATTAACTTCCCACCCTATACCCCTACAAACATAGCAACCCACACTAAATAATAATTAGTTAAGTGAGTATTACATAAGATAGATAATTAGTATCAATAACATACTTAAAAATAATAAATTACTTAATAATTATTACTCAATTAACTTCCCACCTTATCCCCTACAAACCCAACAACCTGCTACGAAACTAAAAATTACTTTTAACAATAAAATAAAAATTCTAAATCACTTAAAATTACAAACTATAGTTAAAAAAAATGCATAACAATTAACCAAACAATATTAACACATTAACTTAATATACAACTAAAACACATTAAACTAATTAAAAACTAATATTCTTTACAACTATGTTATTGAAAACGATATTAACAACGATATTCTTAATAACTATATTACATACCTAATGAACAATGTTCCTGACAACGATATTTTAACATCACAATATTTTTACCAAATATTTCTGTATCCAGATACTAAAAACTCGATATTTTGTCTAAATACCCTTTTATAGGCATTATTTGAGCAAACGTCATGTGGGGCGGTGTAGTGGTGAGAGAAGTAAGGGAGGGAAGAGAAAGGGGGTGGTTAGAGGAAAAACAAGAACTAAAATATTTACGTCAATCAAGTCAGTTTCAGCTTTCTGTCTAGTGTTCATACTACTAAAGGTAAATTTCATATTTGGATTGAAAGGACACACTTGCATTGTACACTCAAAATAGTTTTTAACCATGTACCTTAGACCAAGTCTTTAGAACTATTTGGAAGACTGCCAAAGCTCCAGGGTCAAGGAGCTCTAAACAGAGGGACCTTGGGAGGAGAAATTCACCCTGCCACTTGCTTTAGAAGTAAATTTAAAACAAGCAACAGCGAGTATATTTTTTTCCTATTTCGTAAATAGCGATGTGAGCAATAACTCTCTTGTTACAGTAGGTCAGAGCCAGGTTGTAACAACATTGTGGAAAATGAGATGGCTCACTTTGAAATGATTACCGTCTTCGGTGGAGGCCAGTAAGTGGAATGTTATGTCTAGGGTAATGCCCTCTATCTTGCCAAACTCAACTTCCGAGCGGACAACCACATTCTGTGCCCACTTCATTAAAGGAATCTGGTAATGTTGAAAGCCCGCAGTGAAGACATCCCCTTTTGTATCGCTTTTGTCGCCCTAAGTTGGCGGGGGTATGCCCAGACGTGGGTCCCTTGCTCACTTTGCCACTGGATTCAAGCAAGCCTGGCTGATGACGGCTGAAATGCCAGAAACCGGTCCCAGGATGTTTGTTTCCGGTCCAGGGAAGACGTGGCTTGGCAGTTCGGGCTGGACTGTTCCCATGAGGCACAGGGTCAGACTGATTTGCATATGGCCATGTCTGAACTGGGGTGGTGGAGTGAGCTAAAGAATGATGATGGATTAAACCCAGATCCGTTGACTGGGGGTGAGTGTTTGATTGGCTCAAGCGTTCCGTCCATCATCCCCTTTTGTATCGCTTTTGTCGCCCTAAGTTGGCGGGGGTATGCCCAGACGTGGGTCCCTTGCTCACTTTGCCACTGGATTCAAGCAAGCCTGGCTGATGACGGCTGAAATGCCAGAAACCGGTCCTAGGATGCTTGTTTCCGGTCCAGGGAAGACGTGGCTTGGCAGTTCGGGCTGGACTGTTCCCATGAGGCACAGGGTCAGACTGATTTGCATATGGCCATGTCTGAACTGGGGTGGTGGAGTGAGCTAAAGAATGATGATGGATTAAACCCAGATCCGTTGACTGGGGGTGAGTGTTTGATTGGCTCAAGCGTTCCGTCCATCATCCCCTTTTGTATCGCTGCTAGCACCACCATAGCACTACGAAACATAAGACGACATTGGGAGAGGATAGTTTGACTGGTCGAGGCAGCTACCATGCACTACAACGATTTGGACATGGTGTGCAGTATTAATCAAATTAGATCACTGGATTTTTAATTTTTGTTAACACGGGAATTTGCTGGCCAAAAGGTTCTGGGAGGGAAATATGGGTGGGGGGAGACAATCTTCTTTGTGACAAAGGTAAGAGCTCATTAATGGAAGCTGTATGCAGCCACCCATTTGAACTTTAACAGAAGCATTCTGCAGTGGTAACACCCTCGAACACCACTGTGAACAATAACTTTTTGACAGCAGGAACAAGAAGGCAAGGTTTCTACCACTTTACAGAAATAGAAACACAAGTTCCCTTGACCTTTTCAAGGGCCAGACTTAAAGGGAAAAGGGAGAACAGCAGCGGTACGATGTTCTAAAGCAAGATGCAATAGAAAATTGTAACTGGACTGCACTGTATATTAAAAAAAAATATACTTGCTAATTGTGCATGCGCCCAGGGATTCAATTTCCACAATTTATCTCTTGGCGACCTTAGAAACACATCTGAAAGCCGTGTAGACTGCACTATGTAGTTCTACATATATGCGTTACAAGATAGAGTGATATTTAAAGTTTTAAAAAAACTAGTTAGCTGTGATGTTTTCTTTCAACATTTCTTAAAAGCAGACACGTTTCATGTTCTGTCTCCACTGTTTGTACAGCCTTCTCCACAGACCCAATCTATTTATTCAGTTTCTGTAAGAAAGTGGACTATTAGTTGCAATGAATTTAGGTTCTTCACAAGTAATAAGTCTGCAATGTTCCATCTACTGGGAATCAAGCAGCCCAATATAGCACTTGACTTTCTCAGGAAGCGATGCAGAGCAGTCCAAAGCCTGCTCTGGGAAGGTGGCGTGGGCTTGTATTCCAGTCCGCAGGCATGCAAAAACTAACACTCACTAAATCACTAACCAGTCAGTGCTTTTACGTATAAAAAGGAAAAGTGCTCAATACATTTCTCACTCATTCATTCATACATTCATGCACATACTACTCAATACTACGCATTAATTTACAAATATACATAAGATGGCAGATGAAAATACGTATGGTTACACCCTCCTAACAGTTTGCACCCCAGCTAGCCCTGAACCGTATAACCAAAGTAACCACATATACTAGACATCATAAAAGGGGGTGTATGAATCAAAAAGCAAGCCTACTGCTTTTTCAGCGTGTCACCACATTAATAAAAGCAGAAATATATCCTGATAAATCAATGCACCACCAACAAAATCACTAAGAATGGTACCATCTTACAAAGAAATTCATTAGGGCATGTACTGTTAAATTTGTGATTATTAATGAAGCATTTCAATTGCCTACATTGAGACGTATTAAATCACGGTTAACTCCGTCATTGTCAATAAAGCATTTCAATTTCAATAAGCTGTGTGCATGAATCATTCTTTTACATTTACCATGCTGCAGTGTAGTATTTGGATCCACCAACAGGGGTTCTCGCACGCCAGAGTCTTCGGGACAAAACCTCAACTTCCAGGCGTGCTTGAAAACCAAGTAACCTTATCCGGGGATCATACATATAGTCCCCTGGGAGACTCACGGTGTGAACAATTTAAAACCTTGTGGTGTTCCTGTGGGGAATGCTGCACTCCTGGCAGCCCCCCCCCCCACCCTTCTGCTTTATGTTAGTGAAGCCCCTGCCCTTCCTAGGGCACCACAAGAAGCAATGAGGATTATGGGGCGCTCCAGGCCCAGCTGATAAGGCTGTGGGGGTTTATAAGGCAGTCTCCTGCTCCACAGCATTGCTTTTTTCCATTTTGCTTATGCACTCGTGCACATCTTTTTTGCTCCAGGATGCCCTATTACCCAAGCAGGCACCTGACTGCACTTGGCTGGGTGCAGTGAGAAGAGCCCCAAAGCCCCTGTTGTTTCCCTGTGCTTGGCTCAGTTTGCTGACAGCTGGTGCAGGAGAAGACCTCACTCCTCTTCATCTCCTGCCCGCCTGAGCAGGAGATAACTGCTGCACTGACTCTAACGCTTCAATATGAGAGAAAGCGAAGTGGTGATGGTGGCCCAGGGCCCCAAGGGCCATTCTTCTATGGCCCTGAGACTCCACGGGCCTGAGACTTAACACCACAGGGACAAAGATGCTCCTTGGGAGACCATGAGGATTAAAGTGCTGTGACACTCATGTTTCTTGGATTCAGCCCATTTCTTTGGGGGCTGGTCCCAGAGAGCTGGGGGTCTCTGCGGACAAGGACTTGACTGAGGAGGAAGTACCATGCAAGCCTGCCCTTCGGACCCTCAATTACCTGCGCCGACCCCCGCGGGTATTCTTAATAATACGGCGGGAGATGCTACTCACATTCTGGCCAAATCCAGTCCCCACAGGGGGGACCAAACATCTCCTTGTGCTCTTTCACAGGACAGGAGAATTTGCGTTTTGCACCTGGTGGACCAGAGCTGTTGATTTTTGCCCTTGTGGTCTCTAAAACGTTTTTAACTCTTGGGGAGCTTGATGCCTTTTTTCATGCTTCCCCTCCTTATGACCTGCCCTCTGCCCAGCGCCTTGGGTTCTTAACAGCCCAGAGTCACCTCCAGCCACATCCAATTAATCAATCAATCAATCAATCAGGGAATTGTAAGCGCGCTACTCACCCGTTAGGGTCTCAAGGCGCTGGGGGTGGGGGGGTCCGCAGATCAATTTAGCCGAAGAGCCAGGTCTTGAGGGTCTTCCTGAAGGTGTTCAGGGAGGGGGCGCGTCTGATGTCCGCCGGCAGCTCGTTCCAGGTCTTGACTGCGATGTGAGAGAAGGATCTTCCGCCTGCTCTGGCTCTGTGGATGCCCGGGGTTTCTGCCAGTGAGAGGTTGGAAGATCGGAGGTTTCTTTTGGGTACGTGGAAGTTGATTCTGTCGTTGAGGTATTTGGGTCCGTTGTTGTGTAGGCATTTGTAGGCGTGAGTGAGGATTTTGAAGGTGACCCTTTTCTCTACGGGGAGCCAGTGGAGTCTTCTTAGGGGTTGGCTGATGTGTTCGTGCCGGGGGATGCCGAGGACGAGTCTGGCGGCGGTGTTCTGTATCGTCTGGAGTTTGCGGATTAGGGACTTGTTGATGCCGGCGTAGAGTGCGTTTCCATAGTCCAGTCTGCTGGTGATGAGTGCGTGGGTGACTGTCTTCCTTGAATCAGGGGGGATCCATTTGAAGGTCTTGCGGAGGATGCGGAGGGTGTTGAAGCAACTGGAGGTGACGGCGTTGACCTGTCAGTTCATGGTGAGTGATGAGTCGAGTACGATGCCGAGGTTTTTAGCGTGGTCTGAGGGGGTTGGTGGGCTTCCAAGGGCGGTCGGCCACCAGGTGCTGTCCCATGCTGAAGGGGTGGAACCGAGGACGAGGACTTCTGTCTTCTCGGCGTTAAGCTTCAGGCAGCTGTTGGTCATCCAGACTGCGACGTCTTGCATTCCTTTCTGGAAGTTGAGTTTAGCGGCGGTGGGGTCCTTGGTGAGGGAGAGGATGAGCTGGGTATCGTCAGCGTAGGATACGATGTTGATGCCGTGTTGTCGGACGATGGCTGCAAGGGGGGCCATGTAGATGTTGAAGAGGGTAGGGCTCAGTGATGACCCCTGTGGGACTCCGCAGGTGATTTCCGTGGGATCGGAGAGGAAGGGTGGTAGTCTGATCCTTTGGCTTCTTCCGGTGAGGAATGATCGGATCCAGTCCAGGGCTGTTCCTTGTATGCCGGCGTCATGTAGTCTGGCGACTAGCGTGCGGTGGGAGACGGTGTCGAAGGCCGCTGATAGGTCAAGTAGGATGAGGGCTGCGGAGTGGCCTTGGTCCAGGAGGGTGCGGATGTCGTCTGTGGCGGCG
Source organism: Calotriton arnoldi (assembly GCA_963921515.1). Taxonomy (NCBI): domain Eukaryota; kingdom Metazoa; phylum Chordata; class Amphibia; order Caudata; family Salamandridae; genus Calotriton; species Calotriton arnoldi. Next base: position 791,578 of record CAWUFW010008667.1, read on the forward strand.
AGTAGGGCGGTCTCGGTGCTGTGGTTGCTTCTGAATCCGGATTGGGAGGGGTCGAGGATGGCGTTCTCTTTGATGAATCGTGTCAGTCCCTGTTGACTGTTTTCTCTGCAACTTTGGCTGCGAAGGGGAGGAGCGAGATGGGCCGGTAGTTCTTGAGGTCGGTGGGGTCTGCTGTGGGCTTCTTGAGCAGGGGCCTGACGTCTGCGCGCTTCCAGTCGTCTGGGAAGGTGCCTGTTATGAGGGTGGTGTTGATGGTGTGTTGTAATTCGGTTGCGATGGCGGCCGCAGCTCTGTGGTAGATGTGAGGAGGGCAGGGGTCGGTGGGGGCCCCCGAGTGGATGCCTTTCATGGTCGAGGCGGTGTCTTCGGTGGTGATCGGTGTCCAGTTGGAGATGGTGGGCTGGCTGGTGTCTCTGGAGGGCGGGGGGCCGGCTGTGGCGTCTGGAGGATGGTCGATGAAGTTGTCTTAGAGGTTTTTGATCTTGAGGTGGAAGTAGGTTCCAAGCTTGTCGCAGAGGTCTTGGGACGGGGTGATATCTGTGGCTTCGCTGCGTGGGTTGTGAATTCCTGAATGACACTGAAGAGTTCCTTGGAGTTGGCGAGGATTTTGTTGTGGATGAAATTCCTCTTGGTGGCTCTGATTTGGTTGTGGTAGTCCGTCATGGCGTCTTTGTAGGTGGAGTAGTTTTCGGTGGTCGTGGTGTTTCTCCAGTTCTTCTCCAGGCGTCTGCAGGTGCGCCTGGCTTCTTGGAGGTCGGTGGTGAACCAGGCGGCTTTCCTGGGGCGTTGTTTGTCGAGCTTGCGCAGCGGAGCGAGCTCGTCTGCGCATTTGGAGATCCAGGTGTGGAGTCCTCTGGCCGCGATGTTTGCGTCGTGTGACCAGGTGTGGTTGTCTCGTATGAGGGTGGAGTTAAGTTGATCGTCGGTGACCTTGCTCCAGTTCCTTCGTGGTGGGCGCGTGGCTGGTTTGGGTGCCTTGGGTTTGTTGACGGCGAAGTGTACGCAGTGGTGGTCAGTCCATGGTGGTTGCGTACTGTGGCTGAAGTGCACTCTGTTTCCTGCAGCGAAGATGGTGTCGAGGGTGTGTCCTACTCTGTGGGTCGGTGTGGTGACGAGTTGCTTGAGTCCGATATTGGTGATGTTGTCGCGAAGGATGGTGGAGTTGGGGGTCGCTGGGGTTGTCGAGGTGGAAGTTCAGGGCTCCAGCAGTCCTTAAGGCAGAATCCCTTCCCCATCTAAACTCTACAGGTCCCATAGAATCCCTGGACACTTGAAGGGCACCTGTGTTATAGTGGAAGTCAGGGGTAGGAACTCTGAGGAGGGTTACTCCTCTGCAGGCCCAGTTAACACAAGTTCCATAGGAACTCTTCTTCTCCAGGGTCACCCAGCAAGGCTATTCCTCTACTGTCCCCTCAGAGGGTTAAGTGAATTCACAGAATCCCACTTAGGCTAAATCTCCAGCACCCTAGACAGGGATACTGCCTTCATAAAGGTCCTACGAAATGCACCTCCTCTCTCCCATGTGCAGTGTTTTAAGTGGGGCGGGCAGTTCCAGAAGGTAGGCACCTCTTTCTAGTCCTGGGAAGACACATCATCATTCCACCCTGTTCCACCCCTCCTGCACAGCATTCTGAGACATTTCAGAATAGCAACTTGAAAGACCTTGCCTAAGAAACTAAGTCTTGGATTCCGTCGCCACTCTTTTCTTTCCCAGGAACAGGTTCAAGCACTGGCAAATGGCTATACTGTGTGGGGAGGCCTTTAATCCGCCATCTGGCCAGCAGAGTAATTACATTGGCCCAGCAGAGGAACAAAGTCCTGGAATCTAATTAGAAGCGGAGTCAGAGAAATATGAGAAATCCTCAAGTGCCAGGCTGAGTGTTGATATGGAAAAAGCGACATTACATCTGCACTTGGGGTCCATTTTCACTATATAATCAGTGTATCGCACTTGTCTCTAGACTCCATTTGGAAAAACTGTACTTTGGGTCAGAGTTTGTCCACAGTTTGTATTATAGTGAAGCACACACACTTTTCAGTAATAACTATAGATGTACCTATCACACTGCTATGCCCGCTCACTTTATGAGGCCTACGCCAGCCCAGCATTAATTACTGAAGAGTCCCTTCTGTGACAGGTTACCTGTGTGCAGATACCGGACTAAGCAGGATGGAAGTCTCACAAGCAACCAGACCACAGTAACTTCAATAAATAAAGATGAAAAATAGGTGATAAACTTTATTTGGCAAATAAAATAAATTAATTAAATAAGGACATTTTAGAATCAAAAGATAATTCTTTACAGTATTTTATACTTATACATTGGTAATGTACTGTGTCCAGCTGAAATATTTTAGGAGTTGAATCCTGGCCCATAATTAGAAGAAAAAAAAAAAAGTTGAATTAGTTCACACCTGATTGATCCTGTCCTCCCCACACTATTTTTAAGCACGGACGTCAAAGGAGGGAGCAGACAGGGCTGTTTGTTCCAGGGCCCTCTCTTTGCAGAGACCGGAGCAGCTTTTGTTACACATACATGTTGAGGCAGGTAACACCCGACGCCACTATATGACAGCATATTCTGGCGTACCTCAGAACATGTCCATGGATTATGTTTATCTCATTGACAAGGTGCTCATGCACCAGACAGTGGACCTGCAATGCCCCTCATCCAGTAGCGGCTGTTAACGATCGGGAGTGGTGTAGGATGGAAGAAAAAAAAAATACTTACCTGGGCCGGCCGGCCGCCGCCTCTTCTCCGTCCACTTCTTCCTGTCTCCAACGGCTGCAGGAAGGAGCAGGAAGCACCCGGGCTCCCAGGCTCCCCATAGCCAATCACAACACTGCAATGCAGCATTGTGATTGGTCTGAGAGCCGAAACACGGAGCTCAGACGGGGACGGGAAGGCTCTGCATGTTCATCACCAGGCTGTGTAAAGCAAGCCTGCTGGGGAAGATGCAAAGTGCGCAGGACAGTTTGGCCAGCCCGATAGGGCTGGCCAAGCAGTCATGCGCACTTAAGGAGTGCAAACCACTCCTCTCCCTGCTCTGGCCAGCCCCGCCCGCCTCGTTAGCCACTCACTTCAATAGGAAAAATTAAATGATAATAACAATACGTTATTATCATTATATTTTTTCTATTGAAGTCAGTCGGTCGACCCTCCTCCACCTTACCGGAGGACCCGCCACTGCCCTCATCATGTTAGGAACAGGCCCCACAAAACGTCTGACAGGAATGTTTTCAAATAATGGTTTAAAAATACCTGTTTAGAAGTGTGTATTCAGATAGCGGCTGTAACTATTTTTCAGCGGCGGCCCCTCAATTAGGGCGGAGGAGCGCACCCCCCCCAGGAACCACCATCAAATAAAACAATAATGAAACTAGTTTTAAACCTGTTTTATTATTGTTTTTTTTAATCCTCCTGGACACGCCCCCAGGACTCTGAAGAGTCTTGGGGGTGGGTCCAGAGGGATGACACTGCTGGTGGGCGAGTGGTGGGCACTGTTACAGTGCGCATGAAGGTTTGGCCGACCGTCTCAGGCAGGCCAAAGCGGCATGCGCACTGAAGCTTTCTCCAGCCCCAGATGCGTTGCTGGGGCAGGAGACAGCAGACACAGGTTCCCAGTCTGCCTGGGAGCGCAAGCTGACAGCACTCAGGCCAATACTGATGCTGCTTTTAAGCAGTGTCAGGATTGGCCGAACTGCAGTCTGGGAACCTGTGCCCAGAAGAAGACTAGAAGAGCGCAATGTGGCGGCCTTCAGTAAGTTATTTATTTATTTATTTTGTCTACGAAATCCCCTGCCTCCCCCCCACCCCCCTGCATTCCCCTCCTCCGGCCAGCCTCGCCCACCACTTTGGCAGAGGATGGGCCACTACTGGTATTTTTAGAAGCAGTGGATCCGACTAAACCCCAAGACTGCACAATTTGGCCCAATCAATGCATTCACAGTGTGAAGAGGCAGGACTACCCTGAGCAAGGGAGCCTATAGCAGCGTTCCTCCTTAAGTCAGAGTTAGCTTAAACTGGCGTAAGAGGTAGGCCCTGCTTCCCCAAATGGTCATTCCCAAAATATAATGTCAGGCTTTTTCAAAGCACTTGCTAAACCTTTGGGGGCTAATTCCTAAATATATTTTTAGTAAGAAACTGGAGGTTGCAACTTTACTTTAGCCATTCTAGAGGTCATTGTCTGAGTATCAGAATATCTGTAAGAAAAATATTGTCTGGCATAAATATTGTTTCCTAAATATCGTTAAGAAAAATATCGTCCAATTGTGTGCAGTACAATATTTTTGTAAACTATATTCAGCACAAGACATTGTTTGCCAGACCATAATTAATCCACAATATTCTGGTACTAGGCCAGTGACTTCCTGTGTTTGGACATGCAAGTTTACCATTAAAATGTGGCAAATTAAAGCTGAATCACAGATCATCAGATGCTAATGTTCTAAAGGCGCCCTCTGGGAACAGTGAAAAGCTCCACGAGGCGGCCAGATCCCTGCTCCGCGCAGTCCGCTCCAGAGGTTGGGGTGGGGGCGGAGTTGAGAGCTTAGGGAGCAAGAATAGGAAGTCTGGAACTCATGGATCTGTTTTCTTCTGCAGAAAATCAGAGGCATATGTTCATGGAGTTTCACCACTTTTTCCTGACAGATGCAGACTTCCTCAGATTAAGGCAGCACATAATGGGGGCAAGTTGGGACAAACTCAGCACAGTCCATGATTTCTCATCAATAACACCTAGCAATAAGATGCACATGAATTTGCAAACTTCTCTTTTGTTGCCGTCAAGAGAAAGACCATCCAGTGGTCTTTGCTGAGTGAACTGTGGCCAGAGTTTTGATGGCTTTAACCTTCTCTGTATACATTCCAGATTCTGGTGGGCGGGGAGGTTATTGGTTGCCAAGACATCTTCTGTAATCATCTAACACCTGGCCCGTATTAGACCAATAAGTGCAATACCGGTATGTGAAGGGAGAATATAAATTGTAATGCCTGTTCTTAACAGTGCTTAGAAATGGCAGAAATGCAGCATGGCCCTCTGTATAACAAAAAACACAAGATATTCTTATGTGGCCCTTTCTGAATCTCAAAACGCAAACAAACCAACAGCATTTTTCTCTGCAGAGGGTGGCTAACCCTACTTGCAATGACACACATTCAGCTGCCCGATGAGAGGATGGAATGCATACCCACATATGCAGCGGCAGCTCCTCTGCAATGGCGCAGGAGCATCGCCCCATTGGCTCAGAGCCAGAAGCTGAAAAATAAAAAGATATTTTATTATTGTTTTATTTTTCAGCTGCTGGCTGGGCCAGCGTGTGTAGGGAGGGGCGGGCCAGGCCATGGTACGGAGGAAGAATGAAGTGGCATGTGCACTTCTAAGTGCGCATGTTTGTTTGTCCAGCCATCTTAGGCTGTCCAAACAGACATGCACAGTTAGGTTTCACCAACCCAGCTGTATTGCACAGCCGGGTTGGAAATACACCACAGATCTCCCTGTGCCTAAGTGAGTGTTAATAAACCAGCCCGCTCAGGCCAATCCCAGCGCTGCTCTCATGCTATTGGTAATAGCATGAGAGCAGCGCGGGGATTGTACAGGGAGTCTCTGATGCTGTCCCAGTGTTTGCTGGGACCAGGAGGCAGCGGAACACCGTGGCGCGAGGCAGCTGGCAGCTTCGGGTAAGTCTTATTTTATTTTTATACCTCCAATGCTCCCCCCCCACACCCGCCCCACCACGTTTTGTTTGTGTTGGCCGCCGCTGCACATATGTGTGGCAGAAAAGCCATTTAAGTATTAGTAATCGTAACAGGTATTTCTATAGAGCTTTCGCCAACGCGTTTTACACCTACCACCCAATTACTACCTAATCAAAACAGGTATTCATCACAGCAAACGCCCTGCTGAGTTTGACTGCAAATTGCCCTCCATGCTTCCTTTTGCCTTGAATAGACCTTTCACTAATTTAAGAATGAAAGCTAAGAACTGCATTCCTCCTTCCCTTTAAAATGTTTCCCAGTAATTTACCTGGAGACATTCATCCTTCTCAAGGGCTAGCAGCCTGCCGCCCTGACACATGCTGAGGGCTGGACGTGGATAGCAGGCACTGCTCGTGATACATCAGCACCATGCAGGGAAGGACACTATATTTATGCACAGCAGCAGCAGCTCAGTCTGGGCATTGTCAGAGCTAAGCTTGTGATGAATCAGACCTTCGTTTGACCAAAACTAACTGTATTACGGTATCAAGAGTGCCAGCCGTACCAGCCACGGAGCCCACCTCAGGACCCACCCCACCAAAGGTTCCTAGATTTCAGGGCTCAAGATGTTCCTGGAACTTCATGTGTTACTCAGCAAACTTCAATGACGCAATGCAAATCTATTCCACTGTAATATGCGCCATTAACTTTCCAAATGCTAACAGTGGTCAATAACAGCGCCATGAAGACAGAAGATTGTGTGCTATACAGATAATAGATACGATTCAAGAAATCCTCATAACTTGCATCCTTGTAGGTCGCTGTATTTGAAAACTGCTTGGCTTTTTAGTTCACCATTAGAAGACGGTGAAATTAGTGCAAAGGCAGCACTATTTTGCAGAAGAGCACACAGTAAGAAATGTAGTGGTGTTTATCACTTCTGTGCTCACAGCCTACTCTTCATGAAACACCAACGTAAAACTACGGATTTAGATTTTTAACGCATAAGCAATTACTCATCTTTTTAGAGAGTTACTTCAATTCCCCTTGCCCAGAGCCCAGTCAAGGAGGAAGTGACACTCTTGGTTTCCCAAATATTTATTCATTTAATGATTTAATTTTTAAGGAAGACAGCACTGCTACTCCAAAAACTATGTTATGACATACGTGATCATCTAGGGCCATATGTATCAAGCCTTTTCCCGTTTGCAAACGGGCAGATTCTCAGAATCTGCCCGTTTGCGAATGGAAAAAGCCTTTGGGATGTATCATCCCAAAAGGCCATCGCAAAATAGAGAATCTCAAAATTTGCGATTCTCTATTTTGCGAATGCAATTAAGGAATTGCAAATTGCGATTCCTTAAATGCAATTCTGGAAGCACCAGAAATTTGCTATTTGGCCTTAAGGAATTGCAAATTACCACCAACTTCAAGTTGGTGGTAATTTGCGATTTTCTTTAAAAAAGCACTTTTTGATTTTTAAAAGTGCCATATGTCGCACATCATACATGCCCTTAGGGCATGTATGTGCGCAAAATGTGCACACATGCATATTTCAGGGGTGCAACAGGGTGTCCTTTTGGCACCCTTGCAACCTTGAAATTGCATTCTCAATTTGCGATTCTCTAATTGGTAATCGCAAATTGAGAATGTCTTCCCATTCATTCCTAAGGGCCTCCTAGCCCATAGGATTGAATGGGAATGTATTCCTTATTTGCGAATCTCAATTTGCGATTCGCAAATAAGGAATATGTAAGATCGCAAAATTTTTAGCAAATCCTACATACATTGCATTTTGCGATTCTCTAATAGCGATTCGCTAAAAATCGCAATTTGAGAATCGCAAAACTCTTTTTTGATACATATGGCCCCTAGTGCCTACTGTGCCAGGAGTACAGTCCTTGCAGCACTAAATATTGCATTTTTTTTTTTTAATGGTGAATTTAAAATAATGAATTATGAGCATAAAAAGTTGGCAACATTTATGAAACTGGCGCTATGCTTTCAATACGAGATTAAATTGAATATATTGGCCTTTTTAATTCATGTCTTTATTCGATTGGATACAACTATTTTTTTTTATACTGGACATCTATATATCTGTGTCAACCAAAGCTGAACGCTATTCATAAAAAAGTAAACCACAGCATGTGATCAATCAAAAGTCTACTATATTGAACAGTTCCAAAACTACAGAAGACAATTATAAAGCTGGCAAGTTTCCCTGCTGACGCCTCTATCAGGCACTTGTCAGGGGCTCTTTTCCAATCCAGTAAGCGAACTAAAACAATTCAGCAGCCAACATCCACCCACAGCAGCAAAGGAATCTTCCAGGCAGGAGTTATCTGATCCCTCTGCAGGCTGCTGTGTCTAGTTAAATCAACGGGGCTCAGCAGCACCCCCGCCCCAGAGCTAGATAAGGAGGTTCCAAGATTTAAGAGCAGAAACAGTGCGAGGGACAGAAGGACAGATTCTGTTATCGACAATACAACAATTTAAAGTTGTCAGCTAACTTGTGTCACCTCTTCCAGGAGGGTTACTACACAAACTGTGCAACCAAAAAGAAATCAGGCTCAGAAGTGAGCCTACTACACATATTACCGACTCCACCATTAGACGAGCAGGTGAATAATTAACAGTAGCATCATGGTGGTCAAAACCACGCAGCCAGAACAGTATTTAGCCAGATTAAAATAGTGATGCTTAACTGAAATATGCCACACGTTTTGTAGTTCCTAATGTACTGTCACGTTGCTGAAATAATCAAACGTATTTTTTTAATAATCATTCTATATGAAATTTTGATTTTCCTCTATTGGCGCCTTCACTTTATAAGAATGAGGCAGCATAAAAACACCATACTTCCTAAAGACATTTGAAAAAAGTTTTAGGTTTAGATTATGAGTTTGGCAGTCCAGAGGACCACCAAACCTGCGGTGGTGCGGCAGTCACCGCCGCACCGCGGTCGAACCGCCGAATTACAACTTTGATGGTTGGACTGCCATGGGACCGCTGCAACTGCCAGGGATCCGCGATCCCTGGCGGTGGTGCGGCGGTCTGGGGAGGCAATATGCTTGGCGGTGCCGCTGCGGCACCGTCAAGCATATTATGACTTTCCCCACCACCAGCCTTTTCATGGCAGTGAGCCCGCACTGAAAATGCTGGCGGGCGGGAAAGAAAGGGCCCTACAGAGCCCCCCTGGGCCGCCTGAGCATAGGGGTGTATGCAGGGGGGCACATGTTGTGCCCTCTTATCTGCAAGCACCCCAGATCCTGCATGGCATGGACTGCAGAATCCATGCCGCTGACAGATCTAAGAGATAAAATATAAAATAAATATAATGTGCATTTATAGAAGTAAAGAACGCTAAAAATGTCATGGGCCTGCAAAAGTGATAGTCTGTCAGCATGGACCTGCGAAGTGTTTGAGAAGTTAGGGATTATACAGGAAAGATTAACCAATATCCAAAAGTAATGCGGACCGGTGTATGTCCAAAGGTAAAATACACTGAGAGTCATTGGAGAAGTACGGTTATGTTCAAGGTTTGGGGTATCTAAAGGCAGGATTCTAGGCGTACTGGCTTCTGAATGCCAGGCAGGCAAACTGAAAGCATATCCTATCAACTAAAAGCTGCTTCCAATATGGCATTCCAGCATTAGCGCACCACATTATAGCAGCTAAATAGAGCGCATACAAGGAAACAGAGTAAAACTTTATATACAGCTGAACGATTTCATCTGGAAAAATAAAGATCTTTGGATCTGCTGAAAAAAGCATAGGGTAAGCAAAAACAAATTGGATGGTCTCTTTTTCACTCTCCAGATAAATTGTTGGGCTAGAACTGAAGAAGATACATGCTTTATGCAAAACATCTGAATTATGAATTTAGCAAATTATATTCATAGCTAATGGCGAAAGAGGATTGAAAACAACCGTGCTAATTTGTGAACCCCAGGATACCACAAGGTCATTCATAAGATCACAATTTGCATTACAAGAATTCTATCTGATATCTCGCAATATTTGGGCATTTTTTACATCTCCGAGTAACAATTCTTTAATAATTCACCATCTCCAATTAACTTATTGAATGGTAAACTGTCAGGGACAATAATAAAGGGTGCTAAAGTGCTAATGAAGCACTGTTAGAAGAGGCACTTTGCTACTTTAAATATCAACACATTAGGATTTTACTGAAAGCACGCAACCCATAGGAACACAAAAATGAAACGCTTGAGGCCTAGTCATGATGAATTAGAGCAGGAGTGTCCAATGTAGCTTCAGGGGGGCTGGATCCATGCCCCATATTTGGCTAACCATTAACAGTGTAAATGATTTCCATTCAGATTCATTGTATGAGGGTATCCAGAAAATGTAACCTGGATCTGGCCCTCCCCACCCTATGCTGGCCTTCCTGAACCAAGCAATAAAGATACCAAGCTGTGGTGAAACAAGCACCCTTCTTACATTTGAAAGGGGCCTCCATGAAGAAAAGACCACATCTTTGGTATACTGTTGGGCTGACTTGGCAGAGTTTTCCCTCTCCCTAAGCAAAAGTTGGTATTTGTTTGGTAAAGAATGCAGTCACTTAGGGAAAACATATTCTATTACACAATGGTTAAACTGTCACTGTAGGAGCACCTGTTCTACTTACAGAGGTTGGGCATGCATAATCGTGTGAGGTATTTCACTGAGGAGCACCGTCTGTTGGCCTTCGTTCACCCAACCCTAAATTCCGGCCACATATCTCTTATTTGTCTTCCGAGAATAGAGAAAAATGGGATACTTATCTGGGTGCAGAAATGCATGCTTGGAGGGAACCTGACAAGGAGCTCAACAAGGATAGTCACTGGATGCATATTGGGGTAAACCAAATAAGACGGTTTCTCCTAACAAGAGCAATGTTGATTATTGTTCGACTACACAGCCCACTGAGCTTTCTGGTTCAGTCTCCTAAGAAAGAGTCAGAAATATTCTTCTGGACGACTACAGCATAATACAATCAAGAGCCTTTTTTCACCACGAAGAAAGACACTAAGTCCCCCAACATGGTGCTCTGAATGATTTTCAAACAACTAAAAAAACACACACCAGTAATGCCCATGTTTCAATGACTGAGACAGTCATTTACTCTCCCACATGCACCTGGGTCCAAGAAGCCACAAGATGAGCCTATTTCTAATCATAAATATTCTTGAATTATGCAACTATTTTTATGTTTGAAGACAATCTGACATACAGCGATCATGATACATTAGGAAGAAACAATGATACAATTGAGAATAATGTGATACTTGCTAGTGCACTTTCCTAGCATCTCATTTGTAAATAACCGATAGACACAATTTTTCTTTCTCTTGAGGGCAATTTTGCAATTGGATCTGGAAAAATAAATATATATATTTTTTTAGTTTTATATAGCGCGAACTTGACTTGAAGGTATCCGAGCACTTTACATAAACACCAGTTGCGTTACAGACAGACACATTCATTTTGTTAGGCACGGGGAGATTAAGTGATTTGCCCAGAATCATGGAATGTTGAGCGTCGCTGCCGAGACTCGAACCCGGTTCCCCAGCTTTGGGGTCGACCACTCTAGCCGTTAGGCCACATCCTCTCTTAGGTAGGCTGCATCACTGCTGCTTCAGTTGTTTCAGCTTAGGTAGAAGCATAGCAGATGTAAGCTTAGATTTAGTTTAGAACTGTAGTCAGACATGTATTGGTTTATCTTCAGGTGTCAGGGTTTAGACTACAACACATTGAGGTTTTTTGGATTAGGCTTACCTCTGTGTTTCGAGACTCAATCTAATCCTAGTGTTCACTCTAACCACAACTCTTAGTTATCTCTAGGACTGTACTACCATAACCTTGACCCTGGTCATAACCCTCCTACTTCGATCTTGAAATCTAATTTAAATTAACTTCTGTAACTTTTGTGATCTGTGAGGTGTACTTGCGACAAGTGTGTTTCAATTAAATATGGGTTATTTTATTTAATGAACGAAACGACAGGATACCAGCGAACTTATGCAGCTTGCTTGAGTTATGGTGCACACGGCCACACTTGTCTCCACAAGGGGCTGATGCACGGAACACAGTGATACGCTAAATCAAGGTATCAGTCAAATTCATACCCGAAGTCAAGACTGAATCTGATCATAATTGTATTGTATTGTATTGCAGCATTTATATAGCACTTACTAGCCCTATGTGGAGTTCTGAAGTGCTTGCCTACATGGGTAGCACACTATACTGTGTAGCGCGTTTGTGGTTGGAAGAATGCTGACTTTATTTTGATCCCAAGTGGGAAGTGTTTCCATGTCAAGCTGGTGGCCACAAAGGTGCGTTTTTATTGTGTTATGGGACGTACCGCTTAGCAGTGTGGTGGATGGTGAAGTGTGAGAGAAAAACACGCAGTTTTATGGTTTTCAGTATGTTGGTAGCTTTGAACAGCTCTGCACGTCCCTTTTATGGCATTTCTTATGATATAGTCTGCTTAGCTGGTTACTGCACTGGGTTGTCGAATCTGGGATTTTGTGTAAAGTGACAATAAAATACACCAGAGGCTACAATCCCTGTAAAAATAGTCTTTTTCCTGCATTATCACCAAGGCTTCATGTGGAGAGGTAGTGGAAATAATAAAGCCATGATACAAGTAAGGAGGCGCCAAAACCCTCACAGTAGGGTGGTGGTGGCTGGATGGACAGAGCTTATGAAAGCCTTGGGACTGTGTTAACCAACTCCTCATTGTCACATCTCCCTTGTCGATTTACAGGTCTACACCTAGCTGATCTAACTGTAGTTACTCAATTGTGTTAGCATTTGTTTGTACCACATACCATGTCTACAGATACTTGATAGAACATAAAGGGGAGAAGAGAAAGGTACATTGGAGTAGCAGGGGTGCCATGGGCCCCAGTGCAAGCAATAAAAACAAGATTTGGCATAGCCAATAGGTCTCGCCTTTGGGACCTTATAAGTGTTTAACCATGCAACAGTTAATGTTGTTGCACCAAGGATATTGTGCTGCATAACTAAATACTTATAAGGTCCCAAAGGCGAGACCTATTGGCTATGCCAATGCTTGTTTTCCAAAGCTACATTGTTTTTGGAATTCACTTTCTTCTGACCTATAATCACCTTGTGCAGCTCTTCAGAGACACCTTTCTCTTCTGAGCACTTACAGAGGCTTCACTGTAGGAATATACATGCGCATTAACAATAGGCATGCATTTTCTCACTCTTGTTATTAGGTTCTTGATTTTCCATAAATTTGGAGGGTCACAGGAAATCCTTTTTGAACACTGACCTTCAATTGATCTGGTCTCTGTTTAAGTGTGCATATTTTCAGATTCAGAGGGCTCAATCACGATACGGCACAAACTCTGTTTTGGCCAAACACTCCTGTTTGCATTCAAAACTGATTTTTAATATGTCACAGATTGAAGGTGTCTGCTCCAGTGATTTGCGGCTGGTGGTACCTCTCACCTATAATGATAGCAAACAGTGGATAGGTGTTGTTTGCACGCTGTGGGATGGGGAATTACACATCTGCAATTGGTAAGTTATCCCTCATTCTGGGGAATGCATGTGGTGATTGAGCACATATTGTGCAGCTGCTATTTGTTTTTCACTCCACGAAACCAGGAATTAGAGGGCCCACAATCTTCATCTGGTTTTTACAGCCCATTTGAGATCGGCCATAGTAGATCCTTTAACTGCGTTTCTGTGAAAGCCAAGCTATTCGTAAACATATTACTTGGAGTTATTAAAAAAAGAACCCAAGCGTGGAATACTGCAAAAACGGCCTCGGATAAAATAAGACGCAACCGCTTGAATACATAGTGACTGGGGTACAGAAGTAGGCAGACTTATGGGAAGGAGGTGTGACAGCTTTGTGGCTTCCTTCCTCAAGTACAGCACACAAGTCGGATCTCAACATGCAGAACTAAATCATGGCCCTTCAGAGTCAGCAGATCATTAACAATACAGTCATCATACCGCTATGAAAATCAAATCACACCACCCTATGGTTGGCCATAACTCAATGGAGTGTGCTAATGCAGCAGGGGTGGGGAGCACAAACAGGAAGCGGGCCTTGCATAAGGTTTCTGTGCATCCCCCAGCGCAGTCCATGATTTGTTTAGTTGCTGCTGTGCGAACGTAAACACATAAAACATGAGAATACTGGCAGCAAAAATTGGAATGTCATTAAATGATAACGTCTCCTGGGTTTTATGAGCGGTGCAGAACAGCGCTCAATTTGTTTTCTTTATTTACTATGGGACGACCAGGGTGTTTGTCAGCTGGGGAGCATCCGGTGTCGCGGGCCTAAATGGAAATGCAGATCTCAATGTTCACAATGCAGGGCTGGCGTGAAAGCATCCACTTGTGGTGGTGGAAAACCCCATAGGAAAATCAGAGATTTCATTTTGAAAGTATGACCTGGCCTTTATAAAGCAATGTTTGGGGGGGGGGTTGTGGCTGGAAGGAAATTGCTTTCTGCGATGCTTTTCACCTCAGGAGCCTTGCTTTTCCGACGAGAGCCTTCGCAGCACAATATCCTCGCTCTGAAGGCAGCCCTCCAGTCTGTAGCGCACCGGGGAAATGCCAGAAAGGCAAGTCCAGCCCTGGCGGGGCTCTGTAATTCACCTTAGAAGTGGAGAGGGGATTAAAGCCAATGCAGACTGGAGCCTAGCCCGGCCCGGCTTTTGAGGCCTATTAACGGACGTCGCACATGAGTAAAGCTAGTGTCCCTTTTCCACCTCCCTTGTGCAATTCCTTAATAGAAAAAATCAACAAGCAAAGACAGCCTACTGCAAAGAAAGAAAGCAACACATAGTAGGGCCGTGAAACGGATCGCTAAGGAAGGAACTTGAAGTATTAAATGCAGCGGGTGCGTGAAGTCAGTGCACGTGTAATGTGCCGAATCAATCACGCACCTAGTTTAAATATACACAGCCAGCTCGCGGACTCAACTCTGCACATCATTAGGACTATAAATTCCAACTTGTCATTGCGGGCGCGTATGTGTGTTCGCCATTTATTATGCAGATGGGCGATTATAGCTGCGGGGTGAGCCTACGCACACAGTTACCTTGTGTCTCCGTGCAAATCGCTTCTGAAGTAGCTGTCCAGGAACGGAAGGAGGAAAAAGCTACAGGGGAAGCAACCAACAAAAGGGGAGGAGTTGCACTGCGCCGTGCAGAGCGTTGCGCCCAGCTCTGCTCCTTAAACATAAATTAAAGCGGCACAGTTTATAAATCAATAAAGGAGCACGTAAAATCTTAAACAATTAACAACAGATGCTGCTGAAGTGGGAAACATGAGGTGTTGATGGAAGGCACACAGAGATTAAGGGGACTGGGTCTGTAGGCAGCGCCATGCACCTACGAGTGGCAAGGAGACGGCAGAAAGAACAACCTTTGAAATCTGACCCGAAACAGATGGCACACTGCGCGCCGCTGCTAATTAAAAACAGATGGCCCCTGCGCGCCGCTGCTGGCTCTCGAGAGCAAAACGCTCTGGGAGTAAATATTTCCCAAAAAGCTGGGACATCCACAAGCCTTTGGCCAATTGTGTGCTAAAGCCAGACGCAAAGGCCAATAGCATGTGAGCACCACACGCACGAGCTTCTACAGAAGCTGAAGTGATTCCAAGAGGCCGATTCCTAGTTCAGCGCATGCGCGCTGCGCTAGGCTCGACCTAAAAATGGCCTTCTAACTATTGGTTAGGCAGCAAAATGCAACATTAATCATGGGTTAATGGGTCTCTCAGGTCTCTTGTGCAACTGCACCTGCCACACTACTAGTAGTTAAGCCACCAGGAGGGTATTGAAAGGGAATCTATATTTTCTCATCCTATGACATAACACAGAAGGGGGCATGTCATTGGTAAATTGGCTGGAACCAACTGGGCTCCCTCCGAAGAATGCCACACGCATATCACGAAGTTCTTCTGACAAAGATATATATGTGTAGATATATATGTGTATATATATATATATATATATATATATATATATATATATATATATATATTTCCCCTAGTGACATCAAAAATCATGAAACTGAAAGCTAAGTGGTTTGTAAGTGTATCCAGACATTTACCAAGGCCAGTCAGTTTATATGATTATGTGTCGACAACATTTACTACATAGTTATGGATGTACCCCATTTGCTGCACAATTTGTAAATTTCACAAAAAAAGTTGTTTTTAGATTAAGCAGATAAAAACTAAACTTTCAGGAAATGTGCCACGAAAAGTTATTTTTTTGCCACATAATTTAGATAATCTTGCCACATAATGCTGCATACTCCTAATAGACCCAACACTGCTATAGCTCTGCTGAGTGGATTGGGGCTGTTGTTCCGATGATGAAATACATATTTCACAGCTAACAGTGAAATATATTCCACATATCGCGGGTCCCTGTGAAACATGGGTTTTTATACCACAATACTTTCTGCAATAAATGCAATAACTGCACCTAAACATGTGAACAAATATATGTGTGTTTATGTGTGTATATATTTATTTATTTTTGATTATGTATTTTGTTTGCACAAAATATAGTTGGCGATAGGAGTGTAATTTTATAAATAAACCCCAACACAAGTTCCCCAAAAGTATACCTTTCAGCAGCACACATTTGATAAAGGTTTCGATGTGAAAGCATAATTGATGCAAGGATATTCTTTAAAGAACACTGCCACATTAAGTTTAAAAGTGGCAGTGCTACCATTAATATTTAACTTACTTTTG
The DNA here is from genome assembly GCA_963921515.1 of Calotriton arnoldi. Taxonomy (NCBI): domain Eukaryota; kingdom Metazoa; phylum Chordata; class Amphibia; order Caudata; family Salamandridae; genus Calotriton; species Calotriton arnoldi. Next base: position 808,041 of record CAWUFW010008667.1, read on the forward strand.
CAATACTGTACCCCACCAATTGCTGCCATAGTGCTGCGTGACAGAGGAAAAGGAGAGAGAGTGGCAGAGTGGAGTAGACTGCCTTTGCTAAAATGTTTTTATTGAGTGAAATAAAATTGTTTAATTTTATCTTGACAAAATTCCCTCTGTTTGAAGATCATTCCTGCCACTTATTCATACTCGCAAGTTCAGGCCCATAAAAATGTTGAACTCCTGACATGAAATTTCCTAGTAAAGGTAGAAACCTAACTGCACTTCTTAAGGTGTCGAGGAAGAAGCTGTTATAAAATGTATACCGTCCCTCGCATGACAAAACTTACCACCAACACGGCGTCACCGGCAGATGTATGTTTATACCTGAGGTGGAAAAATACTTACACCATTCCTGCACCATTACACCAAGTTGGATCCTGCTGTGAAATACTTTTTCAGAAATGCGTTTTGATACTACAGATGTTTTCCTCATACTCAGTCCTTTTTTCTGCTTGAACATGTATTTCCAAAGTCTGTCGTGCTCACCTTGCTCTTGAGTGTGGGGACAGCGGGAAGCTGGGCGATGCTGACCGATAAGGTGTTCCCTCCTTCAGGACATCTGGAGACCCATCTAGTTGGCTTATTTTGTCGTTAAAAGCCGGAGACCGGTCTGCTGCCTCAACATTCACCATAACCTCTATAGGCTGATGTACCTGTTCATTCCCTGGCTCAGCATTTACAGACTGGTCTTCTCCACCACCGACAATGACCATATCTGGTGATGGGTCTTCTACAGAGAGCTGCTCTGGGCATTGGTTTTCAATGTCTTCTTCTGCCGGAAAAAGAATAACAGGAAAACATTAACACAATGGTTTTGTGTGACTACCAGTATGTCATGCCTACATAAGCTGTGCTTCACTGCAGGGCCAAAATACACCTCATGCTTATTTCATCAAATTTACCTGTCGTTGCTGAAGCACAAAGCAAATGAGAGGACTGCAAAAGACAAACCACCTGAAGAGCTGGCTTAGTTTCTACAAATAACATCCACTTATCAAGCAAGTGCATAGAAGTTAGCATGACACCCACCATCGGAAAGGTTACCAAGTGCAAGTTTAGTGAGAACACGTGTAGCAATAATTGCTGAAACAAAACAAGCATTGGAAAGCCAACAGATCTGACCAAGGCAAGGGTAATTTTTCTGCACACTAGCAACATGCTTTAACAGTTTAACAGAAATAAAACGTAACAATGCCTAGACTGGTGTCCATATGTTTGCAAAATGAATAAATGAAAAATAACTAATCAGAAAAATAAATTTAAAAAACATGAAAGCAGAAATTGGCACAATTGGCCCACCGGTCATGGAACGTAAGTGGGCTGCTTTTTAGGCCGATGAGAATATGTGCACAAGTAAAACACCGTCATTCACTGTGGAAAACAAATAATGTGTGGGCGTCTGAAACTATTGACACATGTTGTATAATGCAGGAGGTGGGAGTAAAAAGTCAATGACACTTGAACGCACCAATTAATGAAAAGGGCTGACCAATAGCTATATATGGGTTTATATTTGTGTATGTATTTTTATGTTGATTTTTTTGGGGGGCGGGGGGACCGGCTGGCGAGACATTGAAAACTGTCTCTAATCCAGACCTAAAATGAAAGTAGAATTGATAAGCTGTTCACACTCGATGCTTAGATACATTTCACAATCTCTCATTTTTTGTAATATCCGATGCCTTTTAATTTTTAAATTGTATTTGCTGCAACAAGCATTGCATTTGATTCGACTCTCATGAGGCGTTCCATACAATCAGAGGTCATAATGTGTTTTTTTAAAGTAGTGAGCAAAATGTTTCTAGCACACATACATTTCGGTCATGTGATCAACAAACATGAGTATGTTTCTGAGGTGGATGTCCAGAACCTACAACATTTTTTGGATTCAGAATTTTCCACAAAGCTATCCCTATTACAAAAATTACCACTTGTGAGAATCTAAATGCACACTTTCTCCTGGTAGTGAGGGAGGGTTGCAACATAGCAAATTAGCATACATATTATAGAGCTAAAGCGATCTTAGAGGGATCAAAGTGTGACAGGATTTTTCACACTTACATAATGAATATTTTTCACATTAAAAACTAGTTTGTCATACACTTCTGACAGCAGAGTAGATGGAAAAGCCTTACTTAGAAAAGAACAGTATCATATTCATTTATACTTCATAAATCAAGGAATACCCACCTCTGTTCTTATTACTTGAGAGAGCTTAGGCTCATCTCTGAAATGTATTGCTAGTCACTGACACTTCTAGAGTACTTGCCAAATTTTACATTTGTTGTTAGGGAAAAATGTATTTTAATAGCATTCAATATCTTGTCATGGATCAGATTGGTGATTGCAAGTCAAACAATATTCTGCATTTGTGAAAACTCAATCCTTAACTTTCCTCAAGCAGTCTCACAGGGACATTGTGTCTGATGTTTGGAGTTCTAGGGAGGAGACATTTAGACACTGATAGTGAACAGTAGTAGGAAGCCAACAAGACATTGTAAATTTGGGAAAAGATGGAGGGATTTCGAGATTCGACTTTTGCCCAAATCCTTTTATTAAGAATGACCACACATACAAAACGTACTGTGATAGGCAGTTATTTTCGACACATACTAAAATGAATACAGGAGGGAACTTTTGTAATTTAAAACTTGTTACATTTCTTGTTTTCCTAAGAAGGGGCATTTAACCCCTTCGGTGCGCGGCCGATTTTCGCCCTGTGCGGGGCGTTTTATTGAGTGGGCGGGTTCATGACGAGCTCAGCTCGTCATGCGCACACGAGCACTGCGCAGCATGACGAGCTGAGCTCGTCATGAGCATAGAAGGGGTTAAGGAAGGGGCGTGTTGGATTTCCTTCTACACAATATCTCTCTGCCCCTTTCAGGCCTGGGTGATCAAGCATCGGTGCATGGCTTTTTTAGTTTCGTCCCTTGCCTTAGTACACCTAGGCGAGAAGGGGGTTAAACCAGTAGTCTAAATCTGCTTCTGCTCCTTAGCTAATGTAGTGTAATCTAGAAGCAGGAGCCAGATTATTGAATAGTTTTCAGTTCTGTTCCTGACTGGGGCAATTATCTTTTTTTTGGGCAAGGATGTTTTGAGAGATTTCCATTAATGTGCCAGTGCTCATTTTGCCGCCAATAGGCAATGGGCTACTAATCGGGGCATTGCTAGTACTATTGGAAGTCCTAGAAGACTAGTAATGGGTCTAGTGGTAGTTGCATCTTGATGAGATTCATGCATTTCCTTTAAGACAATAAGGATCTAGGCACAGGACCACTAGAAACACAAATCCAGGGTGGCCACATTCCCTCCAGCAGTTTAGTGATAGAAATTGGCAAATTATTACCTATGAAGCAAGTGTGCACCACCAACTCATAACTCTTTAAATGTATTTTCTAAAAACTGGATGAATGTTTAAGACTTTATTGCTAGCCATATGTCATATGAGAAAGCACCTACTACTATAATGCATCTGAGCAGATCGAATAAAATGGTAGTGCTCTGCAGTTATTCAACCTAATAAGGTACTGTCAAAGTGTTTAAATGTGGCAAGTCAAAAGGTGATGCAAAAAGAATCTTAAGTATCACAAAGAATGTTTCTAAAATGCTGTATCTCCAGGGAATCATTATAATTATATACACGTGTAGAAGTCTTTCCATCTGGAGGGGACTGGCCAGGCAGTTTGGGCTGGACTGTCCCTACGGGAGCAGAGCCCAGACTGATTTGCATATAGTTGTCTCTGTTTAAAATGGCACAGTGGGCAAAAAAAGATGGAGTAGAATGTGGCCTGAGCAACTACCAGTGGCAGAGATTAATTCACCCATTTCACCCATCACTTTTTTTTATTTCCGTCAGGGTGATACTTTAAGTGTGAAGGGTATGCCCAGAAGTGAGTTCATTGCTCACCGTACCAGCAAATAACTATACATCAGTGATGAGAACTTGGTAGCCCAAAACTGGTCTTGGGTTTCTTGAGTTCCCACCTGAAAGAGACCTTACATGGAAACTCGGCCTGCACTGCTCCAATTGGAGTAAAATCAAAGCTGATTTGCATATGGCTTGTCTCTCTCTAGAGTTGTTTACAAGGCAAAAAACAATGGACTGGAATGTAGCTCGACCAAATACCAGGGGATGAGATTAATTCAAGCATTCCACCAATCACCAGTTTTCCTTATCCTTTTGAGCGTCAAACAAACAGAATTTGGTGACGGTCGAAGCTTGCTGTCCCTAGGAGACTGGACATAAAAAAGGGCAACGAGAACACAGTTTAGAAAGACAGGCCTTAAAATTGCCTGACATGAGACTGTTTTCCAGCTTAAGTAAGCCAAAAAGGTTTAATATGTCAGGGAGTATTTAGCAAAGTTGGAAATGTGCAAGGATGGGCTGTATTCATGTTGCCTTAACTTTTCCGCATATATCTAATGGTATGCTCCATCAAAGTAAATTTTAAACACTGCCATGAATTACTAACAGCTTCCTTCCAGGTAACAGACCCTGAGGTGCAGGCATGCTGGGAAATGTAGTTCTGGTAGACAGTGAGCCCTTTAGTAACTTTGGAGCAGGAAAGTCCAGGTTAACAGACCAGCCCCAGTCTAAAAAATAATCATCTTGTGGCAGAAAAAAAGCATATGTTGGTTAATGGGACCAATCTTTATTAAGCTTTCCCTGCCCTTTCTCCGAACCTACACTGCATGTTTCAAATGGTATTTCGTAATTGGCTTGGACACATCCTACTTGTTAGTCTCTCTACTCTGAGAGCTTGTACATATTGCACTCTCAATCCCTGGTGGTCCTGTGCTGTAGACGTCACTGCCTGGGATCCTACTAATAAAGTTTACAGAGGTTGCTGAGTTGAATAGTTATTTCCCCTAGTAAAAGGAAGAAAGATAGCTCAGAGCAGGCTATCACGTATTCACATTACTGGACCAGGCACAGCACATTTTCCTGATCCGCTGCTAAATTAATAGCGAGCAATTTAATACTGAGAGAAAGGGACTGTGGAAGGATGTAGAAGCGAAGCAATAAAGTAGAATGAGAAAGAGTAGTAGGGTAGAAAGAGAAAGAAAACTCACTGCAGTGTGGCTTTGCAAGACAGCTCGCGGGACCGGAGACTCTGAAGAGAAGTGGATCCTATGATGAGAAAACATGTGCGGGAGCCAACAAATGGAGGCACCATCTGTATTTATTGTTTCTGCTTAACCATCTGCTTTGAAGTGTAAATTAACCATTCATTTTATAGTGAAGTTTTATAAACAAACTAAAAAAAATCATGTTTATTTGTTTTTGTTTTAGGCAGAGATTTGAGAGCGTGCAATAAAAGATGACCGAAAAAACGTGCCTTCAAAGAAAATGTAGCGATGAGGTCTAGCTTGTTGTTGCCACAAACACATGAATGCAGCAACTACAACAACAAAACTGGCAGGTAATTTGTAATTTCTTTACAAACAGTAATCTTTCAAATGTTTTTGCTAAAAAATAATTGGTAGTGAACTGTTGTGCTGGGTGCTGGCATGATCTGTGGTGAAGTAGCTTGAGAGGGCAGAACATTATGTGAGTAAAAGTGAAGTTGACTGAAAGATGCTGACACTTACTCCTATAAGAAGCAATAATGAAGGACATGGCATGTGAGAGGGTCTACAGCGAGGAGAAGACTTGTAGATGCACGACAGCCGGGCACTGTTCATGGACCACCGATTAAATTGATAGGCACAGATGAGGCATTAGGAGCCTACAATCGCATAGAGGGGGATCCTTAATGTGGTCAAGAGCTGCCTACAGCAAACCTGCATTGTCACTGATGTCTTACATCTATAGTCCTAAAGAAAGGTTTCCATGTCCTACAGAGGGGACAAAGAAATCTGAGTGGAACATTTCCACAGTATGAGCAAGGACGTGTTCTGCAGCAGTCACTTCTTCCGAGCCGAAACTAGAAATTGCATCAATAAATCAAAGGTTATTTCAATCCATCCAAGGGCAGACTAAAGATAGCACAAGTTTGTGTACACAAGGACTGAGTATATTTAAATTTATATTTTAATTTCCTCGTAATATACCATTTTACTATCCTTGTGGAATTCTTTAAACAAATTAAATCAAGGCCTTGTAGAGCATTATAAAATATAGAGGTGAAAAAAGCCAACATTGCTAACAGCTTTACATATGTGTCATCAATTAATTTATTTACCCAACACTGCCATACCTAAGGGGTGTACAAAGAGGCAAAAAGATAAGGTAATGTAACAGACCACAGGCTGCCATTGTATTTAGCATGTGTATATAATATGTCATGCTAGGTAAAATAATGTGGGCCAATATTACGTTATTTGGAGCGACTGCACTCATAAAGGCACACATCTGTCACTACAGTCAAAAACTCTGCTTACCGGCTCACAGATTGCATGTACCAATGACTTCACACAGGGAATCAATGTTTCCAATATTCAAAATGTGCACTCTGTGTGATTTTCTTTAAGTGAATGGAAACAACCACTTGTATTCTGGATCTGTTTAAATACCATAAATGACAAAACAGCATAACATAAACCATGTGTGCAATATGCTAATTATTACCATTGTTGAGGGAGGCGCTCAATATATCATTCGTCCAGTGGCGGCTCGCATAGGGCGTGCTGCAGGGCGGTGGAGCGGGGCGGGGGAGGGGCAGGGTGGGGGGGTTGTAAACTCAGACATACGACGGGAACGGAGGAACGTAATAATTACTTTCCTCCGTTCCGTCGTATGTTCGAGTTTACTACCCCCCCACCCTCCCCCTCCCCGCCCCACCGCCCCGCAGCACGCCCTATGCGAGCCGCCACTGCATTCGTCACTGTGAAACTATGGTTTAGCCGCACTTTCCCTTGAAAAGACATTTTATGATTTACCTATGTCTTTGGACTCGCTAAGATCCAGCATGTCAAAAGTTTTTGCAATTCTGTGCAGGGGAAAGAAGTTAAGGGGAAGAGTCAAAAAAAGAAAGCTTTTTCCCGTTTTTGCACCAATAGGACATTTTGCTTTCAGCTACAGCAAAAAATATTGAACTGGTTTAGTCCAAACTTGGCATGAAAGTAGAACTTTATTCAGAAAGCTTACTTTTGTTTTTTGTTGAAAATCCAGAACAGTTTTTGAGATGATAGTGTCCAACATAGGTGCAGGGAGAGCTTGAAAGGGTTACAACTTTTTTTTTTAGACCATGAGAGTTGAAAATGCATATTTTGGTTTGCCTATAATTTGGAAGAGGCTTAGCTTTGTCTTGCAATTCGTGCCGAGCCATTATGTTTGGGGGCAGGTAGGAGAGGGGCAAACAAAGTAACTTTGGCACAGTGTGATGAATCTGCAGAAAGTCTGGCAGAAGTATAGAAAAAATAGTTTTCTATTGGCATGACAGAGGTTGTGCCAATCCATCGGAGGGGGTAGGTGGCCAATTTAAAGGGGCCATATAATCTTTATTTGCTAATGACTGTAGCACTGTTTGATGAATTTGCATGAAAAGAGTCAGGTGATTAGCAAGGTACACCCGGTGCAGGCATTTCAAGGTTGTGCTGATCTGTGTGATGTAGTGGGCGGAAGAAAAACGCTAATGACAATAAAAGACAATGGATAAAGTGGACTTGCCCAGTAAGTAAGTATATTATGCATATCCTTTTAGTCAAATCAAAAGTTCTTACTTAACGTTAGACCTAAAAGAAAATGCTAAATATAAGTTATGGTACAGTCACATGCTACAGATAATATCGGTTTATCACCAGTTTAAGTTATCTCACAAAGTGGAGACACTTTTGATGATTTTAATAATAAAATCTATAAAAACATAATTCCAGCTTTGGTATTCTGTAAGTGTAGTAAATGCATCACCTGGGCACCTTGTATACAAGTGCTACGGTTAATTTAGCCTTGAGAAAGCAAGAACGAGAGGCCTTCTCCTGTTAGCTTGGCAGAGCCGCAACATGTATAAAACAAAGTGGAAAGCTTTTGTCTCTAAAGTGAAAGGCACAGTGTTGGATACATGTAATATTATAGTGCCTAGAGGGTAGAAAAAGGACACCTACAAGGGAGAGAGGGTATCCCGTAGAAGTATTGGATTGAACATTCCATGATGAACTCCATAGACATTCATCTTGCTCCACAGGAAATCCAGTACACAGTGATCCAGGCACCTAAGTTCCGCGCTTTAATAGGTACTTTTTCCTTGTGACCATAATTATTTCTTTCACTCTCTGGGTATGTTTTTCTGAAGGTTGTGAACTATATCATCCATGTGGCAGTCCTTGCGGAGTCATCGCGTTCTTCTGGAGAGAAGTGTTAAGGGCAACTGGCTGAAGATCATGGAGTGGTCCTTCTGGGAATGCAAGCACCTGGCCTCAATGATGGTAACAGGGCAATAATCTGGCAATGCCTGGCTACTGTTTCTCAGTAAAAGAGCCTGATTCTCTTGGTCAATGGCATATGAGACTGTGGAATATATTGGCTATGGAACGGCTGACAGCAAATACCCTGGGAGTACATTAGAATACCGATACAGACTGAAAGGCCCTGTTAGCCACTGGACTATTCATTTCTTTTCTGCTGGCGATACTTTCCAAGGGGACAACTGACCGGCCCTTAGTGTAGCTAGCTTTTACAAGACAGTGCAAATACAGAGCTACGAGCCTACCAACATAGATTTAAGATGCACACAGCTTATGCTGCTATAATTACCGACTTGAAAATTCAATGCAAAATAGAAGGAATGTGAGAATCTTAGCATGATTTGCCGAATGTGAGGCGAATCCTGCAAGACTCTTACTCAACTTCCTGATTTGGCAAGCACTACTTGCAAAGGGGAAACAGCAATTTTCAACCCGGTAGGAACCACACATGCCATTGCCACACAGGAGTTGCAACGCATGCGTCTTTACCACGACTATGCCTTTAAAACGAACATGTATTTGACTCTCCCCCCCTCCATCTGGTGCCTTCAGCCTCACTCAGGATGCCGGTGGTGATCTGGTGCTGGGCACTGCATAAGCATTTGCTAAAGCGGTGAGATCTGAGGACGTTATTAAAACATTTTTTATGAGAAGGCCTCTCCTGCCCTTGCAGAATTGCATTTGTCGCGCCGCCTTCCGCAGAGGAGACTCTTAAGTTGGGCACCAAGTGTTTGAAATTCAACAGCTGATGCCCCCGGGCATTTGAGACTTTTTTGGATGAGTCTTGAGTATTGCCATATGTAACGTTTTGTCATTCAGTATTGTTTAGATTGCCCAATAGTGGTTCTTTTTTTGATGCATTATGGGACTGGTAGTACTCTGGAACTTTCCATGACATGGTGCACCGCAGCAAATATTGAAAAGTTCTCAAATACTCACGGACAATACAGCAGGCAAAAACTCAAAACAAGTACCACCAGAAGTGAGTGGCCAGTGGAAGGGCGGGGGCACATTCCGTAAACACAGTTAAAGACTATACATAACAAGCATTGGAAATGCAATGGGTCTCGCATTGACATTAGTTTGAGTTATTGACATTGCAAATGACAATTTTTTGTTTTTTTTGTTTTTTAAAACATAAATAAATGGGACGCTTGTTAACATTTATTTAAGTGAGCCAGTCCCGACCTGCCACTGTGACTTTGGTGGCACTTACCTGCCAGCACCCGCTCGTTGCCGCTGCGCCCCGTCCACCCAGGAGCTATTGAAGTAGCGGGTTGGCCAGAGCTCGGGGTCATCGATACCATTGTGCTGGTACTGGGGTCCGTGCGGCTGGGAATCTATTTTTAGCGGTGCACAGCGCCCCCGGACTAATGAGGCCCCACAGCTGTCCGTTGGGTCCGGAGTCAGTGACGGGAAGAGGCTAGGGCAGCACCAACTACTTCGGATTACACTCGTCCATGATCAGGGGTGGAGTATACAACCCTAGAGCCCACTACACACTGAATTGTTTGTAGGACTATGAGTAACACATCCTCCACACGGGCAATGAGAAAATGTTACCTCCTTTGCTGAAAGCGTTGGAAATATACACTTGGAAGGGCTCAACTGGGAGAGCACTGAAAATGGACATGGAGACGGACTCAGTGGCCTGGTCACAAAATGGCAGATACACGCAGTGCTGTGGTCCGCCCGGGTGACATCAGGGCAAAGTAAACACATACGTGAGCGGTGAGATGTGGTGAAGACAACATGGGGACTGTGTATCCTTCAAACCTTGCCATCAGTCCTAGCGTCGAACGGAGGTGAAAACCAGTGATCCTTGGCAAGTCACTTTATCTTTCTCTGCTTCTTGTAACCAAAAGCTGGAGTGCAGAGAGACAAGCTAAACTCCAGAAGTAAGATCGGCAAATAGACTGACTTACATAAACGTAATAAACATTTGTTGCATTATAATGAATGTGTTGTGTTGTTCAGAATATTGCAATGATACAATGGTGCCATGCTGAAATGAGGGGTGCCATGGTGCTTGGGGTGATGGTGGTTTGTGAGAGGCATTGCTTACATTCTATTCCCTAAAACACAGGAGGTACGAGGCGATATCTGTTAGACGCCATTTGCCAAAGAAAGACCGGCGGCTGCGCCAGACTGGTGCGCTTTGGTAAATCCAGATTGCTGTTAAATTAGAAACTAAGGTGCCACGAAGCCTGTGAAGCAGGCTCGAAGCCCTACAATTACACAGTGCCCCGACATGAAACGAGCCCGAGCCACTATTGTGGGATTAGGCCAGAGCTAAGTGACATCCGCCAGCGCCCTCCCCTGCCTTTCATGTCTGATATCACACCACGCCCTTCTCTGGCGTGGCGCTGGCACCTCAGTGCCACGGTCTGTGCTGGCCCGGGGTGTTTGATGTTTGTAGCGTGATCCCTGAAAGGGCACCTGGAACACTGGCACTGTGTTTACAGCGGTGTAGGTGCCTACCTGCCAAACTCACAGCCCTGATATAGCGCCTAGCGACTGCATACTAAGAAATGGGATCACAAATGTGGATCCCTGGTATAAAGACACTTCACAAAGAGGCTTTAACAAGTGCGGCGGTGCGGACGCGAAACGAAAAGCACGAAAGTGAAAGCTAATTAGAAATAGCTGTCGGCATTGTGAGAACAAGCACAGACACACGTCTGCAAGAAAACGGTGAAGAAGCCAAGTAAATGACAGACAAGCGCTAAATGAAAACATCGAGCGTAATGCACCAACCCTAGGTTCGGTTGAAGACCTTTCCGGTCAGTGTCCGTGTTCTTACAGTACTTACACGTTTTCTATCTGCTTTTGAGTTGTGTTTGACTCATAAGTATTTTAATGACGCTTTGCAGCGCGAGATAACACAGCGCGCCACGAATACCTTCCCACACACACCTTTCCCAGCCATTTAATTTACAGTGTAAGGAGCGCGTTCACTATCTTGAATGATGACTACAATGCAAACAGAAGTCAGGAAGAAATGCGCATTCCAGTCCATCTGTCGGGAGGCCTGTTCAAGAGCACTCTCGTCATGTAGCGCGAGCTCAGCCCGAAGGTACTGGAGCGCTATACATGAAGGTTACATTACACAAAGTCACATTCATTTATTTAGGCACGGGGAGATGTGTCCACGTCTCGGTGCAAGCAATAAGTGCGTGCCTCCGCCCAACCGCGACGGCTGGCGGGCTGCCAACCTAATCATTGTCACTGAGGAGGCTTTCAGGGCGCTCTTCAGCATTGGGGTGTCTCTCAATCTGTTTGTGGGTGTGCTTGCTGGGGTCTGTAAAGAATTGGGCTTTACAGTCTCGCTGGTGCCCGGGGTCTCTCACCGCGGATACAGTTCCACCCCAAGCCTCCAGTGGTTCTGGCATAACCGATTATTTCAGTGGGTGTGGGGAAAAGGCTGGAATTGCCCCCGGTGCACTCCCGCACTCGCTCCTCTGCAGGACTGCTTGCGCCAGGGGCGGCACGCAGTTCTCCAGCCGTCTCTGTAGTCCCACTCACCTCTGTTTCCCGGGGGTACACACCACTTCAGCTCCCACCGCTGTGTCCCACTCTCAGCAGGTGGGGGCTAGGAGGCCACTTTCCATGGCGGTGCTCTGCTGCGCCGCTCTCAAACCGTCTGCCGTGCACCCGGTCCAGTCAGCGCACCCACGAGCCTCCTCCCATCAAATGTTTCAGGCATCACACATCGCTCAGGGGTCCCGCAGCACAGAATATTCAGAGAGAAGCTGCCAGCCGCTCCAGTTTGAAGCGTATTCAGTCTGATTTAATACTGGGCCGGCAGAGCAGTCTGCGGGGACCGCGTGTGACAACTCGCAATGTTCAGCCATGGCCAAGCGCTCCAGCCGGCGATCAAAGCTGTCGCCATTGTGAACAAGCTGTCGCCACGCCATTGCGCGAATGAAAACAAGACTTCGGAAACATGATCCGTCACTTCACGCCTCCTTTAGATAAGAAATACCCTCACGACAGCCGTTAAGCAAACGATCCAGTCCGGATGGGCCGTCCCAAAAGGAGACAGGGCGGTAACAAAGAAGCCTCATTTTCAATCGGAGGTCACCATTTAGCATAAACGATGACGCCAGCCAATGAAAATGATGGGCGGGGCTTCAAGTCCCCTTCTGAAATCTCCTCTACCACAATATGTCTCGCAGAGCGAGCAGCGCATGCATGCTGCAATGCTAGGCGAGACCTAAAAAGCAGAAATAGAGACAGAATGAAAGCCAGCTAAGTGTGATGAAGTTGGGAGAGAGTATAGCAAAGGGATTTTTGGAGGGGCACGTAAGTAGGCAGGAAGAGCAACAGATAGGGTGAACAAAATCAAGACAGGATACAACAACAGTGAAAATGAGAGTTTTCATGCCTGGGATGTCAGGAATGGGCAAATCTGGTGGCGATTACGAAGCTGAAAGCAATAAAAGCCAGAACCTGTGCAAATATGCATGGACTACAATCTTAGATTATGCCAAGAGTTCAGGCAGAGGGAGTGACAGAAAGAGGACGAGGGAGTGACAGAAAGAGGACGAGGGAGTGACAGAAAGAGGTCGAGGGAGTGACAGAAAGAGGTCGAGGGAGTGACAGAAAGAGGTCGAGGGAGTGACAGAAAGAGGTCGAGGGAGTGACAGAAAGAGGTCGAGGGAGTGACAGAAAGAGGTCGAGGGAGTGACAGAAAGAGGTCGAGGGAGTGACAGAAAGAGGACGGGGTAGTTCACAGTTTAAGAGTGCCGACGCGGGCTCGTGTTAACAAAACCCGGAGCCCTATGAACTGCAGAGGTGTGAAATTAACAGGAATTAAAGGATGATCTGAGAAATGAGGAATTACTAGGGAATCAGCCATTTTGGATTCAATCCCACTGGTAATTCCCCATTTTCCCCTAACGTTTTATCTGGAGACGTCAAGTGCTTTCAGCAGCTGAAATCTACACTGGAAAAATGACAGGTCCTTTGTACTCCCACAGGGCTTTGTATTCCCCTTGGGGCAGGAACCGGTTACCAGCCAAGTTGTAAATTCTGGGGACAGCATTATGAGGCCTTCACCTACGTGTATATGTAAATTAATCTCTAGCTTCGACAACCAAAGCTGTGTTTAAATTCCACAGACAGTGATTCGTGCTAAATTGATATGGTGCAATGGTACATTTTAATTATGATCCACGATGTAGCACATTCTATTCTGACAGAGTAATGTAAACAGATCGAATGGCAGGGTCATCACAGAAGACAAGTTAAAACTTTGGGTAACTAATGCCTCCCACTGTTTAATTCTTCCCTTTTCATCCTTGAGACAAGAAGGCCAGAATTCGCTTTCAGGGAACGCTGTTCTAGGAGGGAGTGATCCACGTTTCTCTTCTCAGAACACAGCCCAGTTCCATGCTCATAGTGCCCCTCCACTTGCCCCTCCAAGCGCTTTAACAGTCCATATAAGAGTTCATTAGTGATGCACCGGCTGGTACCTTGTGTACTTTATGTCTACATTCTTGCATATATCCGGGTTCAGATAGCTTGCAATTAGATGGCCATCTGCAGGGCTTTATTTGTTAAAAACAAAAAAAGTGGAAGCTTCAATAATTTTAATCAGCAGCCGTGGTCCCTGCCTAAAGATGGAGCAGATTACCAAGGTTGCCTAGCTTAGAATTCATCTCAAGCCTCTTTCTTCCACCATACTACACTTTCTGCCTCTTTAACTCACTTCTGCGGGTTCTTTTACATCCCTTTCACCCTTTGTCACTGTTTTCCTGCCTTTCTTTTCCTACTTCCTTCTCCTTTTTCGCTTTTCTCTCTCTCTTGCTGCGGCTCAAAGTCTAAGAGAAATGAGTGCCGGTACCCACCAACTGCAACAACCAGCACAAGTTTTATGCGAGAAAAATTAGACAAGTAACCACCATTAAGAACAGTGCAAACACAATTACTTTTGAAAATTTGCTTAGGGAACCCTACTGCTAAAGTTTCAAGAGGCCATTGGATATTGTAAACATCTGTTCCTATGGCCTCTGTGGTAAGTCCCAGCAGTACCATAAGGCATATGCTTGGCAGGTGATTCAAGATTTCAACATTCCACCTAGGGAGGCATGTGCCCAACCAATGCTAATCATAATTTACCTATAGATGCATGTCCCTATTGCTATGTTAGCTATGCATTTAGTAAGGTGTCAAACTGCAATCACAATGTGCCATGTCAAGCGAGATTCGTTCATATGGTACTACCTCCATGTGGAGGGAGTAGAGTCGAGCAGCTGAGGCACAGGAATAGTTTTAGAAGGAAGGTGAAGTAACAATTAATAAAAACTGGAGATCTGCTGCCTCCAGATGAAGCGAGTGCAAGGGGAAATAATGCATTAGGGATCATGGTAACTTGGGTACACCCCTGAAGAGCACACAAAGGGAAGAGGGAATGCCAGTGGATCTTAGAGGAGATCTGAAGTGATCAAGGAGGAGTGTGGGGATCCAAAGAGAAGAAAAGCAAGGGGTGTGGTTTACAACAGATTACAACCAGAACAAGCATAAATGGAATCCACTGAAGTAATGTACGAAGTGAATCACACATTTAGAAGGATAAGTGCAGAAGAATTAGGAATGAGTTTGAGAAGAAAATATTAATATAGGAAGAAAACAGGTTGAGCAAGCCAGAGCAGAGGTGGGGTGAGGTGGGCTGAGTGGAATAACAAGGCAGATGTTTTGGAGTGTGAAAACTTTGAAGCACCAGGTCTAGGGAATCTTTCAGATAGGAGAGAAGACGACAGGATTTAAAAATTAATAGTGATATCCCAGGTGTGAAAAATGGGCTCTGGAGGTAATTGGTGGACGGGGCAATATGGGAAAAAAAGACACACAAAAAAACCTGTAAAGAGATAAGAAACAGCACAAATAGAAAAAACACAAAATATTTTATGAGCAGAGTTCCACTGATTATCATGAAAAGGCCGAAGAAAAACTGAAAAGAAAAGTATTTGAGGAATGTCTTCATAAAATTAAAATTGTACAACACATACGCGATATAAACATACAAGGGACTAGCACCGATGGACACTGATTACATTCTGAGTGGGGAGCTGTGAGGGATGGTGCACCAGAAAGGAAGAAATGAGTATAAGAAGACTCACACCACAAATTATATTGGAAAAATAAACAAAGTTAGCTTCAGCGCGACTATGGTACTAATAGGGATTGGGATTGTCTATTAGCAACTGTTGGGCTACACTGACACCTACTCGCTGGGTAGGAAACTACTTTGAGTACTACTTAATAAGGCTCTGTTCAGTTGTACCAGCATGCTTACCTCAAACAGGCTTATTTCCAAGCTACTTACAGAGTGCAGCTGCAGACTCTGCAGTGCCGTCCAAGAGTTATAAGGGGGGAGGGCTGGTCTTGATAGTAGAAAAAAATAATATTGGAAGATGCACCATTCAACAAAAAAAAAAACAGTTATTAAATCCACTTGGATTTCAAACCTGCTGCCCTAAATGCGATAGGGATGATCCCTGAGGGGAGAATCAAATACTCATGTAGAACAGCATGTGCCCCTTTAGTTTAAAGGGGCTGAACACGTCAATCAATCGGACTGGCTGCTGTTCCTCTAGAATGGTCAGTTTTGTCATCCCCAAAACAAGCAACTTTTGCATCTCAACCAGTAGTGATTTGATGAAACAACTGAGGTAAAGAGGGAAGCTTGAACCTGTTATGCATCATCAGGAGGGTCCATGGGTTGCAATTGCTGGGCATGTACCCGTGTATTTTGTCCCAGGAATGGCAAATGTCAATTTGTTTTATTTGGCTCAGAGGGGGATTCCATTTGGGAAGACGTCTTTGATGAAGGGCATCTGCTGTTTCCTTTTTGGCCACTTGGTAAATGTGATCTAGAAGTCACTCTGTTTGGAAGCATCTTCACATCGCAGAAGGGATCTGGCCACATACTTAACAGAGGGTCAAAGGACCTTTATAAAGGCTTGACACTGGCATGAATGAAGATAACTGCCAATAAACCGATGATTATAGCCATTTGGTGAGATCCTTGGGCTTTAAGACGCAATACGAAAAGTAAAGCAAAACCTTCAGATATACATCAATTCTGACATTCATGGTCCTAGCCGTAATATTGATGCGCTTCAATGTAGAGATAAGCAGCAGAAACACTGTATTCTATTTCTTACTATAAACCTGGAAGCCATTATTGCCTTAAGGGCAATCAGGAAAGAAATCTGATGGATATTTCCACATAGTCTTCCTTCCTTGCAGAAAGAAATTTGCATTAGCAATAAAAATAACTTCAATAATATCAACGTCTAGTAAAGTGCCTCCTACAAAAAAATAATTTGCGCCAAAGCAGCTCCTCCAGAATTACTTCACTCAAATCTACACCCTAAATCTAATCTTGACCCTGCCCAATTTCTCTTGGACATCCTACTTTGCAGAGCCTATTTTTAAAAACAGAGCATTTAAAAACTAAATACCACAAAATTATCTGTTACTAAAAACTCGTTCAAGTTCCAGTTTGACATTGTAGGGAACAGTTTTATGATACTAACTTTAAAAAGCTTTAAGACTAAAGTTCTCTTCTGTGGCCCATAACACCAATTAAAACTAAAGTTCTAGACATTTTCAGAAGTAATATTTGTAGACCTGATATACTGTAGACCATCATTATGGTAAATGCGTTTTTCTGAAAATAACTGAAATTGACCATTTATTTGGCCAAGAATGTCCTCTTTGCCTCACACTTGGTTATTAGTAACCTTTTAAACTACTGAGTGCTTAAGCCAACAATATTTCGAATATTTCTATAACCAACCCTTGAATTTGACGACCAGCATTAGGTATAGCTGTTTTAGAGCATCCTTTGGAGTCGAACCTACCACATCCTCCATGTTAGTCAGATAACATTGTTACCAGTACCAAAGGGAATATTGTAGATTTGCAGGCTACTGGGCCCCTGCATGTCGGACATAAAATCGAGTTAAAGGGGCCATCAAGAGTAGAAAAATAAAAATTATTCTCTTTGCCCAGTCATGCATCTCTAACAACAACCGGAGTTTGTTTAATGAGATCAGCAGGAGTTTTGAGATCTATTGTGACATAATTCACCAGGCAGCCCCTTTAAAGAAGGATTCAGGTTTTTAACTCTGAGGAATCTACATTTTGGTCAAAGCAAGATATTGAAGTGTTTTGTAAATTACCATAGTGCAGACTGCGGACAGGCTCTACTGCACTTTCCTAAGTCTCTATTTAGACAGGAAGACTATAACGGGCCTGAATTTTATGTTGAAAACCCTCAGCAAACATTTTCTTTTCTTTTTAAGCACAATTCTCTACGCAGATAGAATGTAGATTCCATACCTTTTAACATCATACTAGTTTTGCTGATTATATTCACTTCTTGCTAATCCATGAGATTTTAGTTTGACTCTGACAGAAAGAGACTGGAAGCAGTCGACATTTTACAAGGTAGCTTCCGTATCTGTGGCTTCCTGCGCACAGAACTTCATAGTTTATGCAGGGTAGCCAAGCATCCGTTTCTTTCCTAAAAAGTCTCTCTGAATATCTGACTTAATCAACGAACATCAGTAAATCGAGACATGCCAATGGTTTAATTCCTCACTCACCCAATTCAACCCTCAAAGATAATGCCCGGAGGCTTCCTCTAGATAATTTTAGTAGTGATTTATTAAAGTACTTTTGAGTTAAAGTGAAGGAGAAAGCCAATTTCACTGCTGCCAAAATACAGCATGATAAAGTAATGGGTGTATTGGATTGGCTTCATACACAGAGAGCTGCCCCAGTTGAGGACTCCTCCCCTACCAAAAACTCAATCTGGAGAGAGCAACCAAGGTATAGAGAATGGACAAGCTGCTTAATTTAATCAAGAAGTTCAACCCAGGCTAATTTGGAAGCAAAATTGAATAATCTGCTTCCTTGTGTTCTCTTGTGACCCAATATCAACATTGTAGGCTCAGGTTCAATTATACTCAAGGTGGTAGACATCCACATTGGCCTCTTCCTGCTCAATTCAACAAAGGCTACTTGGAGCCAAAATGCCACAAAAGCAGACTCACTACCTGTGACCCTGCAGCGCCATCAAGTGGAGGCAGCCTATTCCTCCCTGGTCTTGACTGACTCCATTCGAGTTGGCCACTAGGTTCATAGACACACTTGCAACCTGCCGACATCCTTGACTAAGACCCCAAACTGTGGGAGGAGATACTGACTCGGTTGCAGCCCAACAAACATCCAGAAGGGGGTTTCCGACACTAGCAAAGGTTTTACCCAATGCTGGCTAGTCGCTTAGGGTTGGCGTTTTCTTCAATAACAAACCAAACCTTTCTTCTCCCACTTCACCTTTGAGATTAAGAACCAAAAACCTCTACACAAACTGCCTTTCACTATTTATAGATCCATATGCAGTAGGACTACCTTTCTCATCAACTACTTTCATTTCCACTCACCCTCTCCTGTCCTTTGTTCACTCCACTGCCATCCTTGAAACTGGAACAAACCTGAAAGACACTAATGATTGATACCAATCACGGCGCATGATGTACAAAAGTGAGGGGATCCACACCTTCATGTCTATTACTAAAGGGGTTGCCACCTCTGTCCTGGAAAAATATCAGCTACTCTGACACAGAATATGACACAAATTACAGTACTGAACCAGTGATGTCTGGTGGTCTTTAAAATGTTGGGAAAGGGCGTTTTGACGATGCTAGGCTCTGCCCAAAAGGAGTACTTACTATCCCCTAGGGAACAGAGACCAACATCATGCTTAAACAGTGTGTATTTAGTGGAAAAAACAGTAAATCACTCTGTAATGAGCCGCATGGAATGTATTTTTCACTCCTGCCTTGGCTGGAAGTAGCTGTCCAAGTTGTGGCAAAGATGGAGGGCTTTAAATAACCCTCTAAGTCCCCCTCTCCCCCCAATTTCAGATGAAGGATCAGAATGTGGGTACGTCTAGGTTTTTTAGGGGGTCCAGCCTGCCGCTAGCATTTAAGTAAACATATCTGATTTCATTTATTTAAATGGATAAATGAACATAAAAGCAACAATTGAATAGCTAAATATGTTCAGAGATGCCAAATTTATAGAATAAGTCTGAAAAAAAATATGTTGGCCACCCCAATGATTTTCTTACACCATGAGGGACCCGGCATTAAAAGGTTTCAAGAACAGTGAGGTAGAATATCTGTCACAGTATTACTGTGTCTCTAAACATGCACTAAAGGGTGGGAATTGATCATCACAGAGACATTGCAATCCTAGACTTTAGACAGCAGGGCTTGTCTTCAGATAAGACATGTTTTCTGGTGCAGAAATAGGCTACACTAATCTTATAGGTTCAGCTGTCAGAAGTTTAATATAGTAAGTATCAGGCAATAATCAGCTATCAATGTAAATTATAAAAAGGCGCTGCATAGTGGGAACAAAACCAACAGAGAAACCAGAATGTGCCTCTGTAAATTGGAAAATGATATCATACCATTAATATGGGTCTCCAACTCAGTATGAATTATTACTAATCACTAGATAAGAAGTTAGAAATATTTTATAAACACACTCATTTCGTTCAAAAACATAATATATATTTTTTTTAAATGCACTTATTCTGCTCCAAAAAAGCAAACCTTCATGTTTAGTTCCTAAAAATCAGCTTGTCACTTTTTGTTATCATGCCCTAATTCTGTCCACGATCATCAACGTTTCATGGTAGCTGCAAAACTGCTCTTTCAGCACATTCTATATTCTCTTTGTTCCAGGGCTTTGCATTATATAGAGGTTATATTAAGCTCAAAGGGTTGGGCGCTCGTTGCTGAGGTCTGTAGACGACCGGCAGCGAGGAGGGTCAATTCCTGGCCTGGTGAACAAAGTTATCCTTCCTTCCAAGTTCAGTAAAATGAGGACCAATTTTAACGGAGTGCCAATCACAATAAAATAAATCTATGTAAAGCGCTCTACATAAAATTGCTATATAAAAACACCTTTTTGTTATCATAAAGAAATGAGTCATCACTATATAAAAAAACAAATTTTTGTTGTCTTAAAGAAATGAGTCATTCGTGCTATCCTGTTAGTATCTGAAGTCTAAAAAAAAGCATCTCTTTCCACCAATTACCTTGCTCATCAGGGGTGGTAGTTTTACTCTGCATAAACTGTTACATCACGGAGGAAAACATAAGCAAAATAATACACATTTAGGTACGCAATTAATTAAGAAAAAAGGGAGACCACCCTTCCCAAATGAAATGTTGAGCATCATTCGCTGTTTATTTTGAGAACCCAAATTAATTTGAGCTGTAGCGCCTAGAAGCACCCCTTCTCTGACTACAAGCAAAATTTGTATTCCGTTGGTGAAAACGATGAGCATTTTTGGAGTGTGCAGATTCCTTACCGTGATGTGCTGTCTGCGGCTGAATGCATTTACTTGAACGATATTAACGGAGACAATCGTTGTCATCATTATGGGGAAAGAAAAGAGGATGTTGTGTCTACCTTTGCAACTGCTGCCTCTCCTGTCTCACTGACTTCCTGTTTCTCTCTCTCAGACGTGGCATCCCGGTCACTGGCCGAGCAGTGTTGCACTGCGTGCAGACTGTCACAGTGCCTGCAGCCAAGAAGGAGTGGGGACACCTGCCTGGTGCACAGTCAGTGTAGAAGAGGCACGGAGATCACTGGCCGTGCGGTGTTGTACTGTGAAGACTGACATGGTGTCTGCACTTGTGGACGCATGTGTGGAAGAGCGGCCTGCCGCGTAGACAGTGTGTGCTATGCAGCTGGCTTGAGACCACTGCCACCAGTCTCCCTCTCAAGCGAGGCACCCAGAGTCACTGACCATGCAGTGTTGCACTGTGTGTAGACTGTCACAGTGCCTGCAGCCAAGGAGGAGTGGGGAGATCTGCCTGGTGCACAGTCAGTGCAGAAGAGGCACCGAGGTCACTGGCCATGCAGTGTTGTACTGTTAAGACTGACATGGTGTCTGCACTTGGGGACGCACGCGTGGGAGAGCTGCCTGCTGCGTAGGCAGTGTACGCTATGCAGCGGGCTTGAGACCACTGCCACCACAGGCTCCCTCTCAAGTAAGGCGCCCAGTCACTGTCCATGTAATGTTGTACTATGTGCAGACAATCACAGTGACAGCAAGAGGGGTCCTCAGCCAAGCACGAGGTGAAGAAATGCCTGCCATGTAGATAGTGTGTAGGACCGTGCAGCCGAGCCAAAACCATTGGCACCAGGCTCCCTCTCAGGAGAGGCACCGGGGGTCACGGGCCATGCAGTGCTATACTTTGCGCAGACTGTTATAAGTGCCTGCACGTGGGGCCTTCAGCCAAGCAAGAGGGGGAGAGCTGCCTGCCACCTAGGTAGTGTGCCTATGCATCTGGCCCGGGACCACTGCCACCACAGTCTAACCGCAGAGGCAAAGTCTTTTTCAGAATGAACAGTGAACCACATCCCCATGCACTGCACACTGATCAGGGTCAGACTAGAAACCAAAATCAGCCCTGGATAAAAATGTTCAAACCAGTACCACACTTTAGGAGGCTGTGACCTGATTGAGGGTATGGGGGCCTGATTGGGTCATGGGAGGCCATTATCCTCTGAAAGGAGTCTCCTAGCCTGCAGCCCACTGGTGAAATGCCATAGTTGCAAAAAGGCCAGCCCAGCCCGACCCTGGCAACGCTTCATCAGAAAAAAGTGAACATTAATAAACCAAATGCTCATTGTGTCGACAGTATCAGTCGGGTCAAGAATTGGGGATATATTGCTTAATTAATGAAGCCGGTCAAAAGACCAGGCTATGGTTCTGCTAGTTAAACACAATAAAGCTCTGATGGGGCCAAAGCACAAGGCAATATATTGCCGATAGTTATTTAAAACCAGCATCGTCTTTAAACTAGGAGTTGCTGACGGAGCCAGTAAAATACCAGTCAGGTAGCAAATTACTCTACCTACTGTTTTAATGTCCAATAACAAAAGGTAACTGAGGGAAGGCATATTACATTATGTAAAATAGTCCTCCATTAATGAGAAGAAAACCAGGTACCTCAGAAGTCATTATCAGTATTGAACCGCCTCATCCCATCGCAATCTTTGTGTACCCAACCAGAATCTATACAGATAAATAACCAATGAGTGTCTGTCCTTGTGCCAGCTCTAATGCAATACCTGGCAGGGACATCACTCCTCTCCTGCTTATGGTCCACAAGAAATGAGAAGTTAAATGCCGGGAGAAGCGACTCATTTGGGGCCTGGATGATTACAGAACGCATCCTCTCTTCTCATGCCTTTTCCTCTATATCTGGATGACGAATTTCCCTGCTTTGATTAGCCTTTAATGATTCTCCAACAGCAACCTTCCTGGCACTGCTGAACTCCAGTAACTACTGGGATCGGCAAGTCACAAGTTTGAATCCTGACAAGGTCAACTTTTCAACTTTCCGAGGTTGGTAAATTGAGGACCTGATATCAGTAGCACCTGTTACCTGTAGCGCTTAGAAATGGCAGACGTGTTCTCCGAAGCACATATAGAAAATACATTATTATAGCAACAATAATAATAATAACAATATTGATCATTATTGTTACATTATTATCATTGATGAAGCATGAGTATTTAAGTATGATTTTGCTCAGTCGAAATCCTGCTCATTGCGTGTGAATTACTAAAACATACTTAAAACAAAAAACATGACTAACATTGTGTCTCGTTGAACACTGAGAATTTTAAAAACTGCATAGTAAAAGCATGCTGAAGGGTCGCAAACTGGTGAAACTGAGATTTACGACAGAGAGAGAACACTACTAATGTGTTATGATAATAGTGTGAATAGTAATAATGCAGTTGGTGGATTTCTAGTAAAATATGATTTGAAAGGATTGCTCTATTGAAATGTGTCTTGCTATGTTTTCTCAAAACGTAAATCTGAAACTGCAAAGAGAAACTGTGTTTATTAACGAGGTATGATTAGACTATGCTTATGAAAATAGTGAAATGGTAGATATATTAGATTCTTATGCGTTTATGTTTTCTTCAAGTGTTTTAAATTTAGCAAGTTTTTAGTTTTCCGTGTAGGCCTCAAAAATGTATTATGTCCTTCCATTGTAGGCCTAAGAGAAATGTATTTTGTTCTTCAATATTTCCTTCGAAATAGAATAAAAAGCTGACTTGATTGCTCTAGTTACAAGTATTATCACTGAAGTTTCTTTCTTACAGTCTGAATATCCTCTTTCTATGAATAAATGCGTCAACTTTGTTGCAAGCTAACTCGGAAGCGAGTGCATGGACATGTTGAGTTGCAAGTGTGCTTCCTACTTCTGAGGTGAAAATAAATATTGTTCATTCTTAGAAAACTGTAGACAAGGAACAAAGGTATTACGTGTAGGTTCCGGATGATTTGGGGTAGAAGAATGATCATTCCACGATCACACCATGGATCCTACCCAATAGAATCATGCAAAACTGTGAAGAAGCTACCTTGTGGGCTGGAAATGTGAACATTTTGAGGTATAAAAACTTTGTGGGAAAAGGACGTGTCCGGCTATTTTCCTTGCAATTCTTGGGTGCGACATGCTGTCGGTCCAAACTCTGACTATTCTGAACTGAACTCCCCTGATTTCCCCTACACTTCCTCGGTTGGTGAAGTTGAGCAGGCTAAACCTTTCGGCTGAAGGGTTAATTATTCCAGAATATTGCACGCTGTGCATTAGTCCACCTTGCGTCTCGGTCTTGATAATTTACGACTGAATTTTGGTTCGTATTAGTTCTGAAATTGCATACTGAATTTCCAATGCATGCTTATTCTTTCTCTTTCTCTCTCTCCTCATGCCAGTTATTTGGTATATGATCTATTTTGCTTTAAAATGTGATTGTATTGTGATTTTACCTATATTCAATTGAGTAACCATGTATTAAAAATTCTAATGTGTTTTTGTGTATTGACCATTCATCTTGAAGATTAGGTAAAAGTGCCTTGATAACTATACTGAGTTTGTTTTTACTTATTGATGAATATTATTGACAAGTTACGGTTATTGGTTGTTGTTGTCAGATGGGCATTTCTTCATTACAGGTCCTCATGAAGGAAAGGCTTCCGTCTCTAATTATCTGAGTCCCTATTAGCCATTACAAAGAGCTATCGGATGACCTAATGATTTGTAAGTGGAAGTAGAGTTTCTATGAGCCCAAACTCTGTTGTTGTGAATTATTTTACTCGAATTTGAGTTTATGGTGTGGTGGGTAAATTGTGTTTGTGCTCACAAAAATTTACACCGTTTCCGCTGGATCCGTTTTCTGGTAGCGTAATCGGTTGGTTAATTTGACTAAAGTATACTAGCTAATGAAGAGACAGAGTAAAGACATCGACAGATTATAGAAATTCGTACCTTTATGTTCTATGTTGCGGTCCTCAATGGAAGTAACGGGTCCGTCATTGGCCTAAGATCCCGGGATAAAGCCGAAGGGCGGTCTTAGTGTGGCATACACTAAGTGTGTTGTCTGCTGTGGAAGTAGTGGTGCTGTGCAAAAGGTTTTGCCAGTGCTAATATAGGTAATCTTGAAGTATGACATGTGAGGATTTTAGAGGTTGCTTCAGAAAGCGCATCTGGAGAACATTTGAAGATTTTCATTTAAGTGAGGGCGAAATTACGCTGGTCGAGATTTTGCTGGAAGCAAAAGTAATTCTCAGATTGTGTGGTTCTATCATTTTTCTTTTAGTTGAGCAGGCAATTTGTTTTATGTTGTTTGTTTTGTTAACGACTTTGTAAAAACGCTGACGCTGACTTTGTAAAGGGAGGGTCATTCGCAGGAGCTAAGCTGACGTCATTAGGTGCAGCGCTGGTATTGAACGATTGGTGTGAATTCATCACAAGGTGCCGCGATGGTATAGGTTGGTTGGTGCGAGTCGTGCTGGTATTAGACAGAGACTAGTTTTGATTGGTGGCAAGGAATCATAACACTGAAAAGAATTGTTGAAAATGTTCTCGTAAAGGTTTGATTTTTTAGCAAAGAAGATCATGAAGTTTTTTTAATTTTTTAAAACCTTGTTTAGTAAAGATGAGCCCATACCTATTAGAGGAGGTGTTCCTGTGGCTCCTGAAGGAACCCCTGCTTCATACATGTCCTTAGAAAGGGGTTATCACATGTGTACGTGGTTGGAGAATTGGGTGAAATACACTGAGCAAGACGGTAATTTAGTGTTTCCAGAGAATGGGACTTTTAACACTAGAATTTTTGAAAATGTAAGGAATCAAATGAATAATTTGAGACCAAATCCTAGACCTATAGTATAGCAGTATAGCATAGTACCTATAGTATAATAGTATAGCAGTATAGCATAGTACCTATAGTATAATAGTATAGCAGTATGAAGCTCTTGAAGAATGGGAACATGAGGCATACAAAAGAGAAAGAGAAAAGTTTCAGACTAAGTACAAGAATACTGTGAGAAGATATTCAGAAGCAAAGTGGGATGCCCAGAAGAAAATGTAGAGAAGAGATATAGCTGAAGAAACACAAATGTTTCCAGTCATGGTAGCGGAGTTCGGTGAGGAAGAGAAATGCAAAGAGAAAAAGAGGAATGTTGAGGAGTCAAAGTCTAAAAATACTGGGTTAGTTGTTGAGGGAGCCGATGATATAGATGATGATTTTTTGAATGAGTTACTGATGAATAGACCTCCACCTTATCATGAAGAACAGAATCGTGTGGAGTCAGTATCCCTTCGAAATGCCCCAATAGTGCATGCAGAATTAGCATATGAGAAAACATCACAAGAGGAGAATCAGATTCCAGTTAGAGAAGAATTGACGAGAATAATGACACCAATGAACCCAGATGCTTTCTCAGTTCCAGTAACTATTGGTCCTATTGTTCCATTATACAATAATGGACAAGGAGTTTCACAAGTATATAATTTAACAATACCTAATAGAAATATGAGTGTGGGAAGTCAAAGGTTGGATGAGAAAAGTGGAGCAAATGTAAGTGGTGTTACAAGAGAAGGGTTAGAACCATTAATTTGTATTTCAGAAAATTCAGCAGAAACACCAAAAAGAGGTGTACATATAGATCCAAAAAGGATATTGCAGATGGAAAGATGGATGACTCCTTCATCAGGAGGGACAAAGACAGGTGAAATTAGTAAAGAGAATCAGAGATTGGGTACATCTTTAGGTCCTTCTCCAGAAGAAATAGATGAGTGGATAAAAGAAATAGTGCCTGGTTGTAGTATACAGAATAATTGTTCAAGTATAGATGTGAGCGGAATAAAAGTGGAATCAGAAGAAATGATTCTGGGAACAATTAGTCCAGAGAGATTAGGTAAATATCGGGATGAAGATTTGCTTTTTATATGTAAAGACATTACACGGAAAGCGAGAAACACACATGAGAAATTTGCTGAGCTTGCACAAACATATGGAGTTGACAGAGAAGTCTAAGGCTTTACAGAAGACATATCGATTAGATTTCAGTGAAAGATTTTGAGAGTTTGAATGTTTCAGGAAAACGGTTGCAGATCACAGAGTTAATTAACACTCTAAAGCGTTGGGGTGAAGCAGATCGATAGGAAGGCAGATGGGCAAAAAGGAAAGAGGATACAGCAGTAACTTCAATGGATCTACCACTGTACCCTGTGAGGAAGACAGAAACTGATGTAGTAAATGTGATGGTATATCCTATGAGAGAGGTACCAGGAGGTGGGTTTATTCACGTCCCATGGTCAAGGCAGGATATATTATCATTTACGAATGATTTTCCCAGGTTGAGAGAGAAGCCAGTGAAATGGTATAAACAGGTGGAAAGGTTTGTCAAAGTTTTGAAAGTTTTGTGGAAGGATTTGGATGGCTTGTTTGATATTGTAGTTCCGACTGATTTATGGGTTGAGTGCAAAATTGCCAAAAGAAGAATATCCAAGAGATCCAAAGACAGGAGCTCCATCAGAAGAGGTTATGAAAAAATATAATCAGGTTATTATGTATTTGAAAGGGAAAATTTCACCAAAAGAAACAGATTGGGTGAAAATAGACAGGACTACTCAAGAGTTGAAAGAGTCAGTTCATGCGTATTATGAGTGGCTTTTGCAGGTGTTTAAACAATACAGTGGTATTGAGAATGTCTCTGAGGAAGATGTGGTACATTTTGTATATCGGTTTGTGTATGGATTAAGGCCAGAAATAAGTGCCATCATTCAGCAGCATTGATTTGTTGGCAAAGCAAATCGATTGATGAAATTCTTCGTTATGCAAAATACTGTGGTGATGATATTGATTCGCATCATAAAAAGTTGAAAGAGAAATTGTGGTTGGCTCAGATGAAAGCAGCAGAGAAAGGAGGATTTATGAATATAAATACGGATTTTGCAGGAGTTTATCAGGGAAATGGTCAGACTACTACTGGTATGAGTGGTGTAGTGGCAAATGGAAATACTGTGACGAATATGATACCATTGCCACAAGGGAAAGGTCGAGATGGTAATATAGAAGAATTGAAAAGGAAGTTTCCATGTCATGCGTGTGGCAAGTTCGGGCATTGGAAGCACGAGTGTAAAAATATTCAGACAAATACGGGTGATGTACAATTGATAAGACACAGGAGTAGAAGGAATGAGTCGGACACAAATGAATCATCAGAATCAGCAGATGTCGATTGGTAGAGGACAGGGTCAGCGAATGCCACAAGCTCCTATGCAAAATGTGAATGGTCAAGTGCAAAGATACAATGCGAATATGGGTTTGCATTCAAATGATCAATTGAAATCAAATGTGCAGGTGTCTTCACAATACTTGATGCAGTTGGATGGAAGTGATTCAGATACATCTCAATGACGGTGCCTGAGGGGGGAGGAGGAGTGCGTGCTTGGCGCATCCTTAGAGGTAGATCAGAGCGGTCCCTATGTGGATGGCGAGGTTGACGGAAACACTGTCACGTTCCTCGTAGATACTGGGGCTACCCGTTCCACTGTGAGAACTGTGGAAATCCCTAACCTACCCCTCTCGGGAGAAAGTTTCCAAGTTGTAGGAGTTTCAAATCAATTGATTAAGACCCCAGTGACCAGACCCATGAGAGTACAGATTGGAGGATTTCAGGATTTACACAAATTTGTGGTGTGAGACACTAGTCCAGTAAATCTGTTAGGTAGGGATTTATTGTGTAAGATGAATTGTTCCATTTACTGTACACCAGATAGAATAGCATTTCATACAAAGGATGAGGATGTAGTATTTAAAATGCCACGACAAGGATCAGAAGTGAATGACTTCTATCCTCTCTTTACAGCGAGTGATTTGCCAATTGAGCTGAGAGATACAGTGCTGTCTGATGTGTGGGATTTTTCAGGTAAAGACATTGGTTTGATGGAAGGAGTAGCTCCAATTCAGATTACTGTAAGACCAAATGCCGAGTTCCTGAGAACACCCGCTTATAAAATGTGTACTGAGACAATTGCAGAAGTAACACCTATGATTGAGATGTTAATTGAACAAGGTATTCTAGAAGAGATTTTAGGGAGTCCTTGCAATTCACCTATAATGGGAATTCGCAAGCCTAACGGAAAGTACAGAATAGTTCAAGATCTTCGGAAAATCAATTTGATAGTGATACCCTGTTGTCCGATAGTGCCAAACCCAGCGGTAATTCTGTACCAAATTCCATGTGAAGCAGAATGGTTTTCTGTGATTGACTTGTGCCAAGCCTTTTTCTCGATACCTTTTCATCCGGATAGTCAATATTTATTTGCGTTCCGGTCCAGAAACCGTGTATTGGCATGGTGCCGAGTTCCTCAAGGGTATACAGAGAGCCCCTCAATCTTCAATCAGATATTGAAGAAATGTCTGGAGGCATTAATAATGCCTAATAACTCAGTTTTAGTGCAATATATTGATGACTTGCTGGTTGCCTCTGGAACAAAAGAAGCTTGTGTGGCTGATAAGATTGCTCTACTGAACCATTTGGCAGTAGGTGGGCATAAAGTGTCACCAGCGAAATTACAATTTTGTCAAAAAGAGGTTCTTTATTTAGGACATAATATTGAGAAAGGAGTCAGAAAAGTGTCTCAAGATCGGATCAATGTTAGGTTGCAAATTAATTCGCCGAGTACACAAAAGGAGGTTCGGATCTTCCTGGGAATGGCTGGATATTGCAGGCAGTGGATACCAAGTTTTTCACTGATAGCCAAGCCTTTACAAAGACTGACACACAAAGACGTGTCAGATCCTGTACATCTTGATGATGAATGCATGAAAGCATTTCTTGAACTACAAGACAGTTTGTGTCGGGCACCAGCATTGGGAATGTCAGACTTTAATACAAATTTTGCACTGTTTTGCAGTGAACGCCATGGTTGTGCACTTTCAGTTCTGACGCAAATGCATGGAACAGCACGCCGTCCAGTGGCATATTTTTCTGATACATTTGACCAAGTGGCTGCTGCCATACCTGGTAATTTGAAAGCAGTTGAAGCTCCTTGTATGAGTTTGGAACAGAGTGAGACGATTGTGTTGGGAGATCCATTGAAAGTATATGTGCCACATTCAGTTGAGATTGTGTTAACGCGAAATCGCACACAGCATCTTACAAGCAGTCGTCTAACAAAATATGTACAGGTGATTTTGGGTGCGGAGAATGTCTCTGTGACAAGCTGCATGAGTCTGAAAACAGCTACCTTGTTACCGCTTCCTAGTTGTGAAGTGGTGGTAGATGAAGCAGATCATGATTGTCTGGATGTGATTGAACTTTGTACAAAGCCGAGACCTGACATACAGGATACTCCATTACCTGAATCTGATCACGTTTTGTTTGTGGATGGATCATGCTTGAGAGATTCTGAGGGTACCTTGCGAGCTGCATATGCAATTTGTACAGTGATGAGTGTCGTTGAAGCATCATGGTTGAAAGGAGTGAGTTCAGCGCAAGTAGCAGAGTTGATTGCACTCACTAGGGCATGCTGCATTACAAAACAAACACGAGTAACCATATTTACAGATAGTCAATATGGTTTTGGGGTGGTGCATGAATTTGGGCAGTTGTGGTCTCAACGTGGGTTCATATACTAGAGTATGTGAGGAACCTACTGATGGCACTACAATTGCCGGCCCAAATTGCGGTGGTGAAATGTTCAGCACATAAATCTGGTCATGACTATGTCACTGTTGGCAATAGATATGCTGACGAGATTGAACGCTTTTGTGCTCAAAATTCGTATACTGTCAATGGGGAACATTTGAAAGAACAATCTGATGAAACAGAATACAGACTAATGTTTTCAATTGTCGAAACTTGGGAAGAGATGCACAAGTTACTACTTGTGTAACGATATATCTGTAAGACATTAGTTAGTGATAGATTCCTTACCTTAGAATATCCCCAGGCGTCAGACTGGATCCGGAAAGTTTTTCGTCAGCAGTACCCCTGCGCGTCGGTAGGTGGCGTCGTGCGGCTCCGCGTTCGTCGCTGGCGTCTTAAGCGCTGAGATGACGTCACGGAGACTACTTAGGCGCCACCCATGCGCGCGGACGTCAGTTCTGTACACGACTTTCCGCGCCAGGAACGCAGAGCCATGCAAGAAACTGACCACTGGTGCCATGAAACTAGGGCCCTGAAAGGGATGACCTTAACCCTAGAATCAGTACGCAGAACGGGGAGGATGGGTGGGGCGGTAAGGAATCTATCACTAACTAATGTCTCTTACAGATATATCGTTACACAAGTAGTAACTTGTGCATCTGAAAGAGACACGTTAGTGATAGATTCCTTACCTTAGAATAGATACCCCAGCAATACCAACCCCGGTGGTGGGTCTGCGAATAGATACACCAGAAAGTCACGGAGAACAGAACGGCCAAAGAAGCCGTCTCTCCGGACTTGACTGTCAAGGCAGTAATGCTTGGTAAATGTGTGCAGCGAGGCCCACGTGGCTGCCTGACAAATATCCTGCAAGGGAACGCAGCGTCCCAAGGCAGTAGTGGCTGCTGTCGCCCTGGTAGAATGGGCACGCAGCCCTACGGGAGGCTCCTTTTTAGCCAACGAGTAACACGCTTTGATGCACAAAACGACCCACCGAGAGATGGTGCGTTTGTGCACGGCCCGACCTTTTTTGGCGCCCACGTAGCCAACAAAGAGCTGGTCATCCACCCGGAACTGTTGTGTGCGCTTCAGATAGAACGAGAGCGCATGTTTTGGGTCCAGACGATGGAGCCTCTCTTCCTCTTTTGAAGGATGCGGAGGCGGAAAGAAGGTGGGCAAAGTGATGGTCTGCCCGATGTGGAAGGGCGTGACAACCTTTGGCAAGAAAGAAGGACGGGTCCTTAAAACCACCTTGTCCGGATGAACAGAAAGGAAAGGAGGTTTAGAAGAAAGAGCCTGGAGCTCATTCACTCTTCTGGCAGAGGTGATAGCTACCAGGAAAGCCGTCTTTAGAGTAAGAAGACGTAAAGGACAGTTATGAAGGGGCTCAAAAGGAGCGCACATCAGATAGGTCAAGACAAGATTTAAGTCCCATTGAGGCATTATGAAAGGCACGGGAGGAAACGTGTGTGTAATGCCTTTCAGGAAACGGTTAACAACCGGGGACTTAAAGAGAGAAGGCTGATCTGGAAGCCGGAGAAAGGCGGAGATGGCCGAAAGATAACCTTTGATAGTGCCCAGAGCAGAGCCCTGCTGGGCCAAGGATAGTAGGAACAGAAGGACCTCAGAAAGAGGGGCAGAAAGGGGATCCACAGACTTTGCTGTGCACCATGCCACAAACTTGTTCCACCTGCAGGCGTATACCGTGTTAGTGGAGGGACGCCTGGCTGCCAGAATGACATCACAGACTTCGGGAGGAAGATCGAAAGCTGTCAACTGTCGCCGCTCAATCTCCACGCATGGAGGTGGAGGCTGGACAGGTTCGGGTGGAGGACCGTCCCCTGCTGCTGCGACAGAAGATCCTCCCGAAGAGGCAATCGGATCGGGGGATCGATCGCCATGTTGAGTAGCTCGGGATACCAGTATCTTCGTGCCCAATCCGGAGCCACAAGGATGACTTGGGCCCGGTCGCGCCGAATCTTCTTCAGCACTCTGGGCAGAAGTGGTATAGGCGGAAAGGCGTACAACAGACCGCAGCTCCACTCGCGACGAAAAGCGTCGCTGAGCGAGTGCCGCCTTGGAAATTCCAACGCGCAGAACTGATGACATTGCGCATTCTCTTCGGTGGCGAATAGATCTAACCAAGGCTCTCCCCACTGCAGAAAGAGACCTTGCGCCACGTCCGAGTTCAGACGCCATTCATGATCCATCAAGCACCGGCGGCTGAGTTCGTCCGCCCTGGCGTTCAGAGAACCTGCCAGGTGTTGAACCACCAAGGTAATGCCTTGATGTTCCAGCCATGTCCAGAGGTGCAGAGCCTCCTGACATAGGGTCCACGACCCCACCCCGCCCTGTTTGTTGCAATACCACATGGCGGTGGTGTTGTCCGTGAACACCTGCACTACACTGCCCCGGACAGAGGGAAGGAATGCCTTCAGTGCAAGTCGGATCGCCCGAAGCTCCAAAAGATTGATATGGAGCCGGGACTACGCCGGAGACCAGAGGCCTCTGATCTTCGCCTCTCCCAAGTGGCCACCCCAGCCCTGGAGGGACGCATCCATCACCACTGTGTGCTCCGGTTGGGAGAGGGATCTGCCATTGACCCAATCGAGATTCGTGAGCCACCACCGCAATTGTCGTGCAGTGCCCTCCGAGATCTGGACATGATCGGACAGGTTGCCCTGATGCTGCGCCCACTGGAACTTCAGGTCCCACTGCAGAGCCCACACATGCCACCTGGCATGTTGCACTAGCAGAATGCAGGAGGCCATCAGGCCCAGGAGCCGGAGGGTCATCCTGACCGAAACCCAGGATAGAGGCTGAAAGATTGGAATCATAGCCTGAATATCCCGGACTCGCTGCTCGGGAGGATAAACCCGAAACTGCGTCAAATCCAGAACCGCTCCAATGAAGGGGAGCTTCTGAGAGGGACTCAGGTGCGACTTCGGCACGTTGATGGAGAACCCCAGCAATTACAGGAGGTCGGCCGTAGTCTGAAGGTGGGTGACGACGGCTTGGGCCGAGCCCGCCTTCAACAACCAATCGTCGAGGTAGGGGAAGACTGACACCCCTGACCTGCGCAGATGAGCTGCGACCACCGCCATCACTTTTGTGAACACCCGAGGGACGCTTGTAAGGCCGAAAGGGAGCACGGTAAACTGAAAATGCTCCTGGCCCACCGTGAACCGCAGGTAACGCCAGTGGGCCGGCAGGACAGGAATGTGAAAATATGCGTCCTGCAAGTCCAACGCTACCATCCAGTCTCCAGGGTCTAGGGCAGCCAGGACCTGAGCCACAGTCAACATCTTGAACTTCTCCTTCCGGAGGAAGCGATTGACGTTCCGGAGGTCCAAGATGGGGCGCAAGCCCCCTTTGTCCTTCTTGGGGACCAGAAAGTAGTGGGAATAACAACCATGTCCTACTTCTGGCCCAGGAAAGCGCTCAATGACCCCCTTGGCCAAGAGGGCCGTGACTTCCTGTTGGAGAAGCGCTAAGTGATGCCCCGAAATGCGGTGGAACTGAGGTGGCATGGACAGGGGGGCAGACTCGAAGGGGAGGGAGTAGCCCCTTCGAACAATTTGCAGCACCCAGCTGTCTGAAGTGACAGAGCGCCAGTGGGGGAGGTGATGTTGAATCCTGACGCCCACCGGCGTGGGGTGCACCCCAAAGCGCGGACTAGGAAGGCTTTGAGGCGGATGCTGCGGGAGCGGAGGTGCTGGCCCCCTGTGCCGCCACGGCGGCCACCACGCCCTCGGCTGCGCTGAGGCTGGTTCTGCGCAGGCCTTTGGTTGAACGGACGTGTAGGGGCGCCCCTTCCGCGGCCACGAAAGGAACGAAAGGTAGACGTGGCCGGGCGGGTGGTGGAGAGACCCAAGGACTTGGCTGTAGCCCGAGAGTCCTTAAACGCTCCAGCGCACTGTCTGCCTTATCGCCAAATAGGCGAGTACCATCAAAGGCATGTCCATGAGGGAACTCTGGACATCCCCTGAAAACCCGGTGGACCGCAGCCAGGCATGTCGCCGCAAGGCCACCGTTGTGGAGATGGCCCTTCCCAAAGAGTCCGCGGTGTCCAACCCACACCGAATGGCGAACTTCGCGGCATCCTTCCCCTCTGCAACAGCTTGGGAAAGCACAGCCCGAACCTCTTCCGGGCACTGGGGCAGAGTTTGCGCCACCGTGTCCCACACAGCGTGAGAATAGCGGCCCAAGAGGCATGCGGTGTTGACCGACCTCAGCCCCAGGCTGGCAGAGGAAAACAACCGTTTGCCAAGCTGCTCCAGCTTTTTTGATTCCTTATCCGGCGGAGCAGTAGGGAATGCTGTTTGGGAAGTGGAAGCCTGAATGACCAGGCTCTCCGGTGTCGGATGAGACGTTAAAAAGGTAGGGTCACCTGGTGCCGGGCGGTGACGCCTGGCCACGTTTTTATCCACAGGAACCCCTGTGGCTGGCCTAGACCAGGTACCCATCAAAACATCCGTTAAGGCCTCATTAAACGGAAGCAGAGGTTCTATAGAACTTGCCGCCAGCTGAAGCACTTCAGTAAGGAGGTTAGTCTGGAGGGTAACAGTAGGCAATTCAAGGCCAAGAGCCTCAGCTGCTCTACGGAGCACCACAGTGTATGTTGCGCCTTCCTCCATGACAGTGGGAGGAGACACAAACCCAGGCTCAGAGGAGAGGTCAAGGCCACTTGCATCCTCTGAGTCTTCTGCCCACTCCTGTTCGGACTCACACTGCGGTGCAAGAGGGTCCTCTGACCCATCCCAGTCCTCCCCTTCCACAACAGCCCGAGGCACAGGCTGCAGCGGCGAGGGATGCACAGGGGAAAACAAATGCTCCACCGGCGCCGGCAACGGCGCAGAGAACGGCGCCGGTCGACGCCGCTCCGGCTCCAAGGCCCAATCGGGGTCCCAAGATGGAAACGCGGGCAAGGGCGGAGGTGGGACGAACGGCACCCAGGGCGGCGCCGGAGCTGCCGGCGGAGGACCCTGCGGCGCCGGGGCCGGAGCCGCCGGCAACCAAGGGCCCCCAAGAGGGACCACGGGGCCCGAAGGCGCACCGGCGGGAGCCCTAAGCCTGAAAAGGCGGTCCATGGCAGCAAGAAACTCTTGCACCTGGGCTGGAGTCGCCGACGGACCCGGGAATGGCAGGTAGACCGCGGGACTGACAGGCTCGAACGGAGCCGCGGGGGAAAGACCCCGGGCCCCCTCGTCCGCGTCCGAAGACCGACGGGGGGAGGTCGGAGAGCATACGCGCTTCTTCGACTTCTTTTTGTGACGCCGCTTACCCGAATCCGAGGGTGAAGACTTGGACCCCGAGGAGCGATGATGACGACTCCGCGGCCGGTCCCTCG
This sequence comes from Calotriton arnoldi, assembly GCA_963921515.1. NCBI lineage: Eukaryota > Metazoa > Chordata > Amphibia > Caudata > Salamandridae > Calotriton > Calotriton arnoldi. Next base: position 843,897 of record CAWUFW010008667.1, read on the forward strand.
AGCGACCCCTGGACCTGGAACGGCGCGGAGACAACTGTCGGGCCTCCAGCAGCTTTCGGGACCGCTCCCGCAAAGCCTTCGGAGCCATGGCCAGACAGTCGGAACATGACCGGGAGTCATGGTCGCGCTCCAGACAGTAGAGACTGACGCCTTGGGGGTCGGCCACCGACATCGTACGGCGGCAGGCCCCGCAGGATTTAAACCCAGGCATCCCTACGTGGCACCATGAGTCAAGATTTAGAAAAGTAGAGACAAAAGCCCCAAAAACAACTAGTCAAAAAGTGACTAAGGTACGTGCTCTAACCGGATCTGCGCTTGCTGGCGCGGAAAAAGAAAGAACGGACGTCAGCGCGCATGGGTGGCGCCTAAGTAGTCTCCGTGACGTCATCTCGGCGCTTACGACGCCAGCGACGAACGCGGACCCGCACGACGCCACCTACCGACGCGCAGGGGTACTGCTGACGAAAAACTTTCCGGATCCAGTCTGACGCCTGGGGATATTCTAAGGTAAGGAATCTATCACGTGTCTCTTTCAGATTACAGAATTACAGGATGCAGTTACTGAAGCAGAAAAAGAAGGGTGGATCAAAGCAGGATGCACACGTAGAGCAGAAGATGACGTGTGGGTTTACACAGATGGGAGACCTGTGTTGCCAGATAAGTCTGTTGTCACCAATGGCGAGAGTTTGCTATGGTCCGACTCATGTAGGCAGAGATGCTATGATAAGGCTTTTCAAACAGACATAGTACAATACAAAATTCAGAGTCATTGCAGAGAGTCTGTGCCAAAGATGTATAACATGTTAGCAACAAAATGCAGGAAGGAAAACAGTTGTCAGTTTGGGTAAAATTAGAAAAGCAGGAGGTCTATTTACGCGTATGCAGATGGACTTTATTGATATGCCTCCTTGCAATGGATTAAAATATGTTTTGGTGATTGTATGTCTGTTTTCACGTTGGGTTGAGGCATACCCGACAAGACGTAATGACAGCCTAACGGTCGCTAAATTGCTGCTTAGAGAGTTGATACCGAGATTCGGATTTCCAGTCTCGTTAGAATCAGATAGAGGAACGCACTTTAATAATGAAGTAGTGTGTATGCTTTGTGCTGCCTTACAAATTGAACAAAAATTGCATTGTGCTTATCGACCTGAGGCGTCAGGTGTGGTCGAACAAGTAAAAGGCACTATAAAATCACGATTGGCTAAAGTTTGTGCGTCTACAACACTGAAATGGACTGATGCATTACCATTGGTGTTGATGAGTTTGAGAAGCATCCCAGATAGCAGAACAGGACTGTCCCTGCATGAAATTATTATGGGGAGGGCTATGAGACAGCTAACAGTCCCAGCAAATCAGCTTGTGTACATATCTGATGATTCAGTGCTTGATTACCCCAAAGGATTGGCTGACGTAGTGCGTTCTGTGTCTCAATAGGTTGGAGAAGTCGCAACTACAGGCCAACAAGAGCAAGCACACGATTTGTGCCCAGGTGACCGGGTACTTGTGAAAAAACACTAAGAAAATATGGAGGTGACAGTTGCCTATATTAAATACTATCACATAGACAGTATTCAGGAAATCAGTTGATCATACAAACAGTAAAGTGTGCTCAATGGAACAAATAACACTATATCACTCCAATAGTGTAAAGTATATAAGAGACAACGCCCCAATATACAAGGAATATATATTGAATGTCCAGAGCACCACCAATTGATTAGTAAGCAGTCCATCAATTTGACAGGTCCATATTTGTAAGATAGGATCCAGAATTGTGAAGCTACTACAAGAGACCGATGGTTCCAGTTGCTTTAATAAATTGTTCAGTTTCTTGTACAATTTGATTTGAAAAACAGCTGACACGTGTTTCTTCGTATTTGATTACTTTTTCAAGGCTCTGATAAATTGTCAGTGTAGGAGTACAAGTAGTTCATCCAATATAAGTAAGTAGTTCGGATCTTAATCCTCAGAGCCCCGAGGACAAAAGTAAGAACGATCTGTGGAAAATTCACTTCTCACACGAACTTGCACAGTTAGTGTCCACGACCTTTCATGCAGTAAAAATACTATCCGAGGGCTGGACTTAACAAACAGAAGACGTCAGTAACAGAGATGTCCGCCCATTTCACCAAAGGCCCTGCCTGATAAGCCAAGGTCAGCCACAGTATCAGGGTCAGCGTGTATGTGACTACTTTCTTATATTGGATGAACTACTTGTACTCCTACACTGACAATTTATCAGAGCCTTGAAAAAGTCATCAAATACGATGAAACACGTGTCAGCTGTTTTTCAAATCAAATTGTACAAAAAACTGAACAATTTATTAAAGCAACTGGAACCATCGGTCTCTCGTCGTAACTTCACAATTCTGGATCCTAACTTACAAATATGGACCTGTCAAATTGACGGACTGCTTACTAATCAATTGGCCATGCTCTGGACATTCAATATATATTCCTTGTGAAAAAGCACGTGAGGAAGTCTTGTGTGGAACCTCGTTGGCGTGGGCCATACCAAGTGATTCTGATGACAAAAACAGCAGTTAAATATGGTGGTCTGCCAAATTGGGTGCATGCCGCGCACACTCGTGGAGTCCAATGTCCACTTGAAAGTACAGAGTCAATTGAAGGTGAACAAAGAGAACAAACAGAGCCTGAACAAACTGAGAATCAAGTAGAGTGGGCACAAGCTACTGAGTCTCGTAACACTGTCACTGTTGAAACTGAAAGAGTGTTGGTCCCTGAAAGTGACGGAGGAAGAGAGAAAAGGGAATCAACTAAACGAAGTCTCAAGACAAATGGAATAAGCAGTGTACCAGAAACACGTGTGCAAAAAGATGATAAATGGCCTGGAGGAACTAAGCAGTTGAAAGGTGCTTTGGGCAGAAAGATTCCAACAACTGTAGTAGAGGTTTCTAGCCAATCTGAACAAAGTCATACAGACGGAGAAGAAAACACAGTACATAGAACAAAGAGAGCACGAGTTCCAAGTCAAAGATACGCAGCACCTGAATGGACATATTTGGCTGCCACAAGTAATTGGGAAAAATAATTCATTGCGTTTTGTTCAAGAAACAACTCATTATATGAGCCACCCTAAACAAACTGTGTCTAAGAAAAACAGGTGCTGAAAAAAAAGAGGAAATTTGAAAAATAAGGCTGTGATCTGAAGCCGAAGCTGAAGCTCGAAAAGTGGAGATACACAAGATACACAAACCTTTGCTAGTTTAGCTGATTGAATATTTTTCTTTGAATATATTATTTTTACTTTTTGAATATTTTTTCTCTTTAAAATGGATAGTTTTGAGACTGGAAATCAAAATTGAAGTTCAAATAGACGAAAGTGTTTTAACACTTGTTTTATATGTGTTTTTGTATTATTATTTGTCTTGTTGGTGTTAATACTTAGGGGTCGATTCCGATTCGGGCCGGAAAAAGCACCGACCGACTCGGATCCGGAAAAAATACCGACCGACACGTACCAGTGGCGCCCGACACGCCAAGTACGATGCAAGCCGCGATAAATCCGACCGACACGTCAGGAAACCAAGCCGACCGACCGAGCCGCTCGGAAAATAGCAATCCGGCCGGAAAAACACGCGAATCCAACCGACCGACACGCACCCGGAACAAATCCGACCGAATCGTACCCGCCAACTCCAACCCGCAAAGTACGATGCAAGGCGCGAAAACACGACCGAGTCGGACGGAGGACAAGCCGTACGACCGACACGCATACAAAACCGAGCCGAAGCAATACAATACACCGCGACCGACGCGTACGCAGCATACAAAACTGCACAAACACAGCGTGAACGAAACGGAAAACACCGTACGAGACCAATGCAGGGTCCGACTCGGTCACAAGAACGTTTCCAACATACACAAACAGCACAAAGGAAAAATCAACCAAAAAAGGCCAAACAAGCAATTACCAAGCCAATAAATACTGGGGGGGTGGGGACAGAGAACAAAGACACACCCACAACTCCACCTATATAAAGGACACAAATCACTACCATGAGCCTTTGCAAATGCCATTTCACTGCCAGCACCCAAGAGAAAGCAACCACACACCCACAGCTCATCCCTCACACAAGCCACACACCATCAGCACACCAACAAATACCTACCTCACATACACCCAGCAAAACACACACTCACACACCCTCACCTGCACACCAACACACACATCACTCACCATCACCACCCATCACCATGCCCCCCAAGAAGAATCCCAAGTTCCTAGATTGTGAATTGGAAGTCCTGGTAGACGAGATCCTCAGGGTGGAGCCACAGCTGTTTGGCACTCTGGTCCAACAGACCCCCATGTCGCAGAAAACCAAGATGTGGGAGAGGATCATCAACAGGGTGAACGCACAATCATCATGTCGGCGCACAAAGACGGACATCCAGAACAGGTGGTATGACGTGCGCAGGAGGGTACGGGACCTGCTGAAGATAGACTACAGCAACAGCCAACAGACCGGCAGTGGCCCTCCTGCCAAGCCAATATACCTCAGGCCCTGGGAGGAGAAGGTGCGGGCCATCCTTCCGCCAGTGAGCGTATATGGACTAGAGAACATCCCAGAGCCTGGTGAGTACACAACAAATGTACACAATAAACTGCCACAAAACACACACATCACTGTCAAGGGGAGAGTCAAACCATGCACACATAGCAATTACACAGCAACTAGAACAGAATCATCCCAAAATGTGTATGTCAGTCAGATAAACACAACACATGCCATCAAAAAAGTCACATCCAACTGTGCCAACACATGTACAAACACAACCACAACTACAGCTAGGCAGTGGCACAAATAGAACTAACAAACACATCCACACATGTAGCCACCACAACAACACCAACACACAGTGAAGACCACTCAAAGGAAGGAATTCTGTGTATGCTGGCCAAGTCAGTGTAGCCAATAGCATCATGGGAGTCGCAGTCACACATATTGCCCGCCCCAAAACTGTCCCATCAACACCACCATGAACCATGCGCACATCACAGGGAGTGGAGAAGGACTCACAAGATGGCTGACACTGGCTACTGCTGTGGGGAGCACAAGGCCCTGCTGCCAACTGTGCACCAACAAACAGCAGGACACCACTGACTGACATCCTGAGAGACAACTTCCACTCCCTGCAATGCAAGCACGTTCCATGGTGGGCTATCTGGCTGGCTGGGTGGGAAGGGGGACTTGCAGCACTGACTATAGTCACCAGCACCTCCCCTCACACCCCCCCAACACAAACTCCACAGTACCCACCTGGTAGAATGCAATGCCCTCCATCCTAACACAAGATCCCACAAAGCACCACCACCCTGGGTTATGTTGTGTGAAGCACAGGGACACTCTTGGGACTCTTAGCCAAACAACTGCCAGGACAACACTCCCAGCCATCCTGTCAGCACAGCCAGCCCACCCCACAGGGAAGCAGAGTCAAAAGGAAGGAAGCATGGGCATGCTGGGAAGGGGGTGGAGGCAATAGCATGATGGGAGACGTAGTCACAGACATAGCTCACCCCCACAACTGTCCCATCAACACCACCCTGAACCATGCTCACATCACAGGGAGTGGAGAAGGACTCACAAGATGGCTGACACTGGCTACTGCTGTGGGGAGCACAAGGCCCTGCTGCCAACTGTGCACCAACAAACAGCAGGACACCACTGACTGACATCCTGAGAGACAACTTCCACTCCCTGCAATGCAAGCACGTTCCATGGTGGGCTATCTGGCTGGCTGGGTGGGAAGGGGGACTTGCAGCACTGACTATAGTCACCAGCACCTCCCCTCACACCCCCCCAACACAAACTCCACAGTACCCACCTGGTAGAATGCAATGCCCTCCATCCTAACACAAGATCCCACAAAGCACCACCACCCTGGGTTATGTTGTGTGAAGCACAGGGACACTCTTGGGACTCTTAGCCAAACAACTGCCAGGACAACACTCCCAGCCATCCTGTCAGCACAGCCAGCCCACCCCACAGGGAAGCAGAGTCAAAAGGAAGGAAGCATGGGCATGCTGGGAAGGGGGTGGAGGCAATAGCATGATGGGAGACGTAGTCACAGACATAGCTCACCCCCACAACTGTCCCATCAACACCACCCTGAACCATGCTCACATCACAGGGAGTGGAGAAGGACTCACAAGATGGCTGACACTGGCTACTGCTGTGGGGAGCACAAGGCCCTGCTGCCAACTGTGCACCAACAAACAGCAGGACACCACTGACTGACATCCTGAGAGACAACTTCCACTCCCTGCAATGCAAGCACGTTCCATGGTGGGCTATCTGGCTGGCTGGGTGGGAAGGGGGACTTGCAGCACTGACTATAGTCACCAGCACCTCCCCTCACACCCCCCCAACACAAACTCCACAGTACCCACCTGGTAGAATGCAATGCCCTCCATCCTAACACAAGATCCCACAAAGCACCACCACCCTGGGTTATGTTGTGTGAAGCACAGGGACACTCTTGGGACTCTTAGCCAAACAACTGCCAGGACAACACTCCCAGCCATCCTGTCAGCACAGCCAGCCCACCCCACAGGGAAGCAGAGTCAAAAGGAAGGAAGCATGGGCATGCTGGGAAGGGGGTGGAGGCAATAGCATGATGGGAGACGTAGTCACAGACATAGCTCACCCCCACAACTGTCCCATCAACACCACCCTGAACCATGCTCACATCACAGGGAGTGGAGAAGGACTCACAAGATGGCTGACACTGGCTACTGCTGTGGGGAGCACAAGGCCCTGCTGCCAACTGTGCACCAACAAACAGCAGGACACCACTGACTGACATCCTGAGAGACAACTTCCACTCCCTGCAATGCAAGCACGTTCCATGGTGGGATATCTGGCTGGCTGGCTGGGAAGGGGGACTTGCAGCACTGACTATAGTCACCAGCACCTCCCCTCACACCCCCCCAACACAAACTCTACAGTACCCACCTGGTAGAATGCAATGCCCTCCATCCTAACACAAGATCCCACAAAGCACCACCACCCTGGGTTATGTTGTGTGAAGCACAGGGACACTCTTGGGACTCTTAGCCAAACAACTGCCAGGACAACACTCCCAGCCATCCTGTCAGCACAGCCAGCCCACCCCACAGGGAAGCAGAGTCAAAAGGAAGGAAGCATGGGCATGCTGGGAAGGGGGGTGGAGGCAATAGCATGATGGGAGACGTAGTCACAGACATAGCTCACCCCCACAACTGTCCCATCAACACCACCCTGAACCATGCTCACATCACAGGGAGTGGAGAAGGACTCACAAGATGGCTGACACTGGCTACTGCTGTGGGGAGCACAAGGCCCTGCTGCCAACTGTGCACCAACAAACAGCAGGACACCACTGACTGACATCCTGAGAGACAACTTACACTCCCTGCAATGCAAGCACGTTCCATGGTGGGATAACTGACTGGGTGGGTGGGTGGGGAAGGAGGTCTGGCTGTCAACCAAACACAATCAATGCAGACCATGTTCACACCCCAGAGAATACATAGAAATGCCCAAATAATGCAGGACAATGTGCCACACCAATATCAACCCCTGACTGTGACAACTTAGGACAATACAATGTACAGGCCCGCACCCCGAGGCACAGTCACAACTGTCAGGTGTGTCAACCACTGATGCCTGCAGAAACATGACATACATTGTTTGTGTCTCCCAAAAACAGGTGATGATAGGGACACAGCAGCAGACGCTGAGGAGTCCCAGTCCCAGGCTCAAGAGGATGCCGAGCTCACTGGCGTCGTACAGCCTCTGTCCTCCTCGGACGATGAAGAACAACCTGGCACATCCGGTGCAAGTCAACATGCTGCACCAGCAGGACCACCAGCTGCAGCACCAGCAGGTCCACCAGCTGCACCCCCTGCACCCACCCCTCCAACGACTGTCACCACGAATACCATCCCTGCCGACATGGACAGAATAAGGAACAACACCAGCGCAGTGACCCTGGACCAACCTGGGGCCATGGACACCACCACCACCACCAACCCCCAAGGTGGACCAGGGTTATCTGTGCGTGCAACTGCACACACTGCACATGTCAGCAGGGGTGGTGGGAGGGGTGGGAGACAGAGGTCGCTGCTTGCAGACGTTGCTGGTGTGCATGAAGACCCACAACTGGTACGCATAGCTGATGCGTACCAGTCCAGCACCGGAGAGCTCAGCCAGGTAGTGGGGCTCCTCAGAGACATTAAACAGCAGCAGGCTGCCCATCATGCCCGCTTGGACTCCCACATGTCCCAAGTGGAGTCACACATGTCACGTGTGGACTCCCACATGTCACGTGTGGACTCCCACATGACCCGCGTGGAGTCCAAGTGGGATGTACTACATGAGATGACGGCGGTGCACAGGGACATTTTACAATGCCTCCGCCAGATGAACAGCAACCAGTCCACACCTCCCTGTGTGCCAACAACATCTGGTACCGAACAAACTGCAACTGCCACAGGGAGGGAGGAGGACTCTGGCGGAGAGTCCCCTGCACCGCAGCAGCCTGCACTTGAGGGCCCCCCCAAGAAGAGGGGTCGTCCGAGGAGGGGAAAGTGAGAGGCTGATGGCCAAGCGCAACTCCCAGGAAGCCTGAACCTGTTCTGGATTTTCGCCTTTGTGCACAGACTGTTCACCCTGTTGATGGCAACACTACTCCCACACATTGCATGGGGAGTATAAGTTGGAACAATGTGTCAGACAACAGTGGCCCCGATACTGGGGATCCTGTCTACCTGGACTTTCTATTCATCTAGGAACTTGGGATTGCAAGATTCATGTACAGCACAATCCATCCTATGCACTATTATCACAATAAACACACTAATACACCATACTTGCCTCTGTCGTGATTCCAACGTGGGTGCTGTTATGGGGATGATGAACTGCAAAATTACACAGTGTATGCGAACTGCAACAGCAAGGACAACACAGGCATGTGAGTACAGGCAACGTGACACATATGAGGGAGACACACCACCAGGGCTACACAACACATACACACCTAGGCCATCTGACTCATTGCCTACACTGATGTTGCCAGGGAAGACGGTGCAATGCACAGACACCACACCCATTCCCAGTTGTAGTCAAGTAGCCCACAGGTGCAGTAAGCAAATGGCAGTCAAATGTGTGACCACAGACAACGCACATCACTAAGTGAAGCACAGGTTTATTACACAGTAGCAACATGCCGTAACCACTACAGATGCAAGGTAACCCCACCTGGTAGCGGGCACACAGTCAACAACTGTAGACAGAAGGAAGTCCATGGGTGTGGCGCACATCACCTGTAGGGACACAACAGCTACCAGCCTGGATGTGCAATCACGTCGTCGGTGGACACAGTTCACCAAACGAATCTGAAAGTACCCTGTGAAGGACAGAAATGACACACAGTCAAAAGCAATGCAGTACAGGACAGAACAGCAAAACTCATGCACAATACATGTTACAAGATACCCACCCAGAACCAAGTTAGCATGTCAACACTGTTGGGGAGTACAGCCCACCTGTCACCACACATCGCAACACACATCCTGTCAAGTAGCCCATGGACACACTCCAACAGCACCAGAGCACCACCCACACATCATGCCAACTCACATCATTCACATGACACCTCAGGATACTCACATTCAGCTAAAGAAGTTGGTGATGAGCTGTGTGCGGACATCACCATCACCATCATCATCATCATCGTCACTGGCATCGTGGTCCAGGCCAGGATCCTCCACAGGTGGCGGATGTTGGTCATCGTCATCCTGGATGAGAGGCAACTCCTTCCGCACTGCCAGGTTGTGAAGCATGCAGCAGACGATGATAATCTTGCACACTTTCGCAGGGGCATATGGGAGGGACCCTCCGGTCTTGTCCAGGCAGCGGAAGCGGCTCTTCAGGAGACCAAAGGTCCGCTCAATCACTCTCCTGGTCCGACCATGTGCCTCATTGTAGCGCATCTGGGCAGGTGTCACAGGGTTCCTGAGGGGTGTCAGCAACCACGGCATGTTGGGGTATCCCGAGTCACCTACGGACAGACAAGTGCACATCAGCTGACTTGGAAAAGTGGGCGGAATACTACAGATCAGATCACACACAATGGCACAAAGTCAGTACACACCGACAAGCCAGGCACGCTGGTTCTGCATCTGTGCCATCAACCTGGGGATGCGACTACTCCTCATCACAAAGGCATCGTGTGCTGAACCAGGGAAACGGGCACACACGTGTGTGATGGTCATGTCTGCAAGACACACCACCAGTGCATTGACCGAGTGGTAGTGCTTGCGGTTCCTGTAGGCCTGCTCCTGGGCCTGTGGTGGTACCAAAGCCACATGTGTCCCATCAATGGAGCCAATGACATGCGGCATCCTCCCCAGGGCATAAAAGTCACTCTTCACGTCAGTGAGTCGTCGCAGTCTAGGGAAATAGATGTACCGGTTCAGGAAGAGCAACATTGCCGCCAAAACATCGCGGAGCACACGGCTGAACATGGTCTGTGACATCCCACCAGCAGACGCCACAGTATGTTGGAAGGTACCGGTGGCAAAGAAGTGTAGGGCTGCCATCACCTTCACCTTGGGGGTCAGCGCTGTAGGATACGGCCGGCCAGGCTGCAAATGTGGGGACAACTGCACTGCCAAATCCTCAATCAGCTGCCTGGTGAAGCGGTACCGTCGGATGCTGTCCCGTTCCACCATCGTTGCCAGGTCTGGGAATGGCCGATGGACAGCAGGAGCCCTGCAGTGCAGAGGAGAAGTAAGCAAGATCGTCAGTCACCCCACATATGCGGCATTGAACACACTCAAGATCCCAACATACATCATCATGAGGCACAACTACATGAAGTGTGCAGTACCGGAACGACATTTATGGTACATACATGGCCAACATCTGTCAACACGGTCCTACAGGTGGCATCAATTTGTCCCAGGTTGGCCCATTGGATATCATGATGCTGTGTCACAGTCACCCCCCAGTGACATGTGAGGACAGATGTGCCCCAGGCACCACAGCTCAACGACAGGCACATTCCCAGGGACCCTGTAATGCCACATGGACACTGGCATCACCTGGAGTATCATGTGTACACCACAACAAAACAAACATGACCCCCACAGGTAGTGGCCACACTTGCCATGGCAGGAGAGCCATGGACGTCTGTGACACACACGCACAACATCAGAGTCCATGCACACACAACGTGGATGTGGAGACTGTCTCCCATTGTGCACATGAAATCAGAGACATTGTAAACACTACATGCACAAAGACTGTGGAGGGCCATCACTATTGTGCCACTGGGACACCCTGGCTCAAACATACCGTCCCACATGGGACTCACGGGGTATGTGACATGACATACACAAACACCACTGTGAAATGTGACCATGGCACATGCACAGATATGAACAGTTGCACATCACAGTGGTCACGTACACGTAACACCCAGGATCCTGTCCCCATTAACACGTGCACAGCCTGGGGGTGGCTGCCCACAGGTGACACCCACAGGACAACATGTACACCAACATACACACAATAGGAAATGCAGCCTTACATGCCTTATGATAAGGTTTGGACAGGCTGTCGTGATGTAGGTGTGCCCCTCACTCCCTGGGAGCTATCTGTGGCTGGCATATGTCCATCTGAGACAGGCATGCTGACCTATGCCAGTCACATATACAGTGATGCGTTGAACCGCAATGGACCGATCGGTGCCTCCGGCCGGCCCATTGCATTCAATGTGTGCGGGTACGCGTTGTACCCCTGTGCGCGTTGAACAGCAATGGACCGATCGGTGCCTCCGGCCGGCCCATTGCATTCAATGTGTGCGGGTACGCGTTGTACCCCTGTGCGCGTTGAACAGCAATGGACCGATCGGTGCCTCCGGCCGGCCCATTGCATTCAATGTGTGCGGGTACGCGTTGTACCCCTGTGCGCGTTGAACAGCAATGGACCGATCGGTGCCTCCGGCCGGCCCATTGCATTCAATGTGTGCGGGTACGCGTTGTACCCCTGTGCGCGTTGTACTGCAATGGACCGATCGGTGCCTCCGGCCGGCCCATTGCATTCAATGTGTGCGGGTACGCGTTGTACCCCTGTGCGCGTTGAACAGCAATGGACCGATCGGTGCGCACCCATTGACAATGGGCTTGCCTGGCAACGGACGCGTTTTTGAATATTCGAACGAGTCGGTTGCTGGAAATTCAGTTGGTCACCCACAACAATGTTGCAAAATAATGTATGTCATGAAGTTGAAGATTTGAAGGATGCTGTGGGCGTGTTTTGGTGCTGCTATTCCATGGATTGGCCAGATTCAGAAGATGCAAACGACTTGGACCTATCACTTTGGACACAAGGGACAGTATCTGCCTCTCCAGCACATATATATTGCTGCATGTTCCCCTGAGAGCCCACTTGCCTGCACTACATGCTCCAGGACGACATCTGCCACTGCACTGCTGCTGTCTCTGCCCCTCTGGACCCTGCAATGGCACGTACTGTGGAGAGAGCCCCAGCCTTCAGCCTTGAAGAGAACCAGGCCCTGCTGGACAGCCTACTTCCACAGTACAGCAAGCTGTATGGGACACCAGGGGAGCAGGTGAGTGTTCTGTGCACTGCCTTTCTGAATGTGCATTTTGTCTGACTAGCAAGGCTGAGAGTCAGCACACCACTGGCTAGCAGGCTCACTGAGTAGTTGTCACCGCCCATAGTGTGTAGTGACTTGCACTGGGACAGGTATGGTGCAGTGACAGTGCTTCTGAACAGGGTTTTACTCCCCATGCTATGATACCATGTAGTGACTTCTGGAAAACTGTCCATGGGCAGCCGTGCACTGCCTGGGTACACCATGTGCCCCTGTGATTGCGACATGTATATGCAACTGTGTCATGCACGGATATGTTGCATGTGTAGTAATGGCCTTATCACTTTGTCATCCTGACAGGCTTCTGCCCATCGGAAGCATGAGATCTGGAAGGACATCGTCCGGGCTGTCCGGTCCGTGGGGGTCTACCAGCGCCGGATCCGCAACTGCCAAAAGAGGTGGCAGGACCTTCGGGGCTGGACCCGGAGGATTGCACGGGTCCAGCTGAAGCTGTCGCCTCCTCGCAGGAGGGGCGGAACACGGACCCTGACCCCCCACATGCTCAGGATCCTGGCGGTGGTCTTTCCAGACCTGGATGGGCAGCTGAAGGCCAGAGAGCAGCAAGGAGGGGGTGAGTCAAAGACTGCACTGTGTACTCTGTCTAACATGTTATGTGCCCTCCTCGGGCCAGGTTGAACTGCCACAGTACAGCAGTCATGTTGTCCAGGAGCCATGTCCCTCTATTGTGCACTGCCCACTCCTCATCTGATACCCAGGTGTGGCCCTTACATGCAGGGAATTCTGTCACTTAGGACTGTGTCCTTGCAGTTTGCTTGACTCAAGGTGGGAGACAGCATCTGTTTCCCTGACTCTGTGGTGGGCATCATGGGTGGGTCCATTGCTTACACAATGCCTGTATTCTGACATGTAGGGTAGTGTCACAGGTCTCCCATATGTCCAATAGGTATGACCTGGACAGATGAGGGTTAAGAGGATGTGTTGTGGGGGGATGTACATGTGCACTTGTGCAGCTCCAGGACTTGCATTCCCCATGACCTACTATTGTGACACAGTGCAGAGTGTTGTTAGTCTGGCTGCAAAGTCATACATCACTGAGACAGTGATGTATGACTTTGCAGTCATGCCTCCGCCATGGCATGTGTCTACTGATTGGTGATCCTGCAGGGGAGTGACATGTGCTACATGCACACCATAGTGGCGCTGGCTATCAGGACATGGGTGCATCATGGTGTCTGTCGCTGGTATGCATCACATGCATTTCCTATTTGACTCTGGGCATCCCTTACATCCGTAAACCTGTACTGACTCAGTGGCAAGAGCTGTGATGTGTCCACACCGTGTCCTCTGCACTGTCCAACTACTGTGTACTTGGTGCATGTGTCAACACTGGGGTGTTGCAATCCAACAGACACCAGACAGATGGGTGCAAGGCCATGTGGGATGTGAGTGCCATGCTTGGCATCAGACTGACAATTGACTTCTCCTGTTCAATTAGTGCACTTTTAGCAATGTACAACTAATGATGCCAGGGCTTGCTCTGTGATGTGCTGTGCTCACAGTGGTGTGTGCGTTATGTGCAGGTGACTGATGTCTGTCTGTTTCCCCATTGTTTGCAGATACATCCACGGCCACGGAAGGGGACAGCTCCACGGACCAGGAGGAGCCGGAGAGCCAGACTGGGTCAGCAGCCGAGGAGTGGTCGGAGGGACCCAGTGGCACGGAGGGCGAGGGGAGCCACACCGAGGAGTCCTCAGCAGCATCCACCTCAGCTGAGGACCAGAGCAACTCGGAGGATGACTCCCTTGTGGAGGCGGGTGTCAGCAGCCACCACACCCCAGCTAGTGTTGCTGTCCCCGCCACCACCAGCACCACCACCGCCCTCCCATCGGCTCCCATTCCCCAGGTCCGTGGAGGCTCCCATGTCCGGGAGCGTGTCTCCTTTGGGCCAGGCACCGCACCCCCTGCCCCTGTGTCCCCTGCTGCCCTGAGTGAGGAGTCTGTGTACCTCCTTCGCCAGCTCCATGTAGGGCAGACAGCCATGCTGAGTGTCCTCCATGCGCACACCGCGCTGTTGACTCAGCTGGTGTCGTTCATGGAGGGCATCTCATCGGGCATGTCTGACCTACAGAGGGGCAATAGGTCCATGGACTCCTCCCTGACGGCAGCAGTGTCCCTCCTCAAACGGTCCCTCACCCCTCCTGCCTCTGCTCCATCCACACTCCCCAGCACCTTACCCATCCCAGGCACACACACACTGGCACACACCAGCACACACACATCCAGCACACTGACACACACGCCAATGACAAAACGCACACGCAAGCACATTCAGGGGACTGAAGCCAGACTCACAGGGGATGGGGCCCTGGAACACACACACGCATCCACATGCACTGCGCAGTCCTCAGTTCCCTCTCCCTCCAAAGCACCCTCCCTTGCCTCACCTGCAACCCCAAAGTCACAGCAGCTCTTCCTCTGTGACCTCGGCCTCTTCCCCACCGATGAAGCTGCTCCAGCATCCCGGGGGAAGAGGAAGCCCACCCACACGGAGCACAGTGCCCCTCGCCCCCGGACACCCTCCCCCAGGCGCAGACGGACTGAGGCCCCCACCCGCAAGTCCCCCCGGAGTGCTAAGAGCAAGACCCCGCCACCGCCCTGCAGCTCAGGCACAAGGTCTCCGTCCTCCATCCCTCAGGCCCCCACTGCACAGGTGCCCCCACCACACCCTGCCCCAGGTTCCCCCACCCACAGATATACCATCCCCAAGATGCTCCGGCCTTCTCCCCCTGCCACTTGCTCTCCCAGCACCACACCCCCCGCTGCGCTTGTCTGTGCCACTGATGTGGTGAGGGTGTCCTCCCCCTCTGTCCAACCCACCTTGCCTGTTCCCCATTCTCCTCCCCTGGAGGTAGGCACTGCAGTGGAGTCCACTACCGCCCTGTCTGACTTGGGCACTGCAGTGGCGGACCTGTCCACCCCATCTGCAGGGTCCACTGCAGTTGTGCCGGCACCCACGACATCTGTGTCATGCCCCCCAGTTGTGCCGGCACACACCATGTCAGACACCTCCACTGCAGTTGTCAGTGGCTCTCCAGCACCCACCACCCCTTCCCTGACTCCCCCTGGTGAGCCCTGATCCTGTCCCTGCGGTGCCTGGCCTGCCCCCCGGTTGCCCCTCCTAGTGGATTGTCCCTGGTATTGTGCAGGCATGCGTAGGGTGACATCTGCCAGTGTCACCCTGTTTGAACTTTGACAATGGACTGGCCATTGGCCTTTGCTCTTTTTCAGGACTTCGTTTGGCCTCAACACATATGCTGAATAAAGCAACTTTCTTTCTCTAGTGCTCATGCTTCAGATGTACATGTTGTTGGTGCAGCTAACCATGCCCTTGCTGCAGTGATGGTGATATCTGGTCTCATGATTATGAAGTGTTACTGTGCAGGAACCCATGTGGTCCAGGGGGAATGTGTCCTATCATGTGGTGTATCCATGTCATCAATAGCAGCATCTGAGGGTGTCATGTGTTCAGTATTTGGCAATGGGTTTCCTACTTACATTGGCAATTTCACATCTGTGGCTTCCACCCCTGCACATCTGTTGTGCCTGCCATCGTTGCTTTTGTCTACTTCCCTGACCGTGTTGCCATCTCCAGTGGACATGCAGGTTTGGGCATAAATGGGGAGGGACTCATCCGTGTAGTCAGTGCAACATTGCTATACAAGTGTGTTGGATCTGTGCTGATGATTCCGTTGGCACATCCATGACCAGGCTGATGTGATGGGAGCCCTCATTTGGTGCTAATTGTTGATTGTGTGACCAAGTGCTCAGCTGACATGATGGGGCCCTACTGAGGCAACATATGGCACAGCTTTCCTCACACAGGAGTGGAGTCCCCTCATGGCAGTGTGTACACGTGTGACATTGCCTGCGCCCAAGGTGTGTGTTGTATGTGCATGTCTGTGTGTTCACTTCCATTCATCTGCGCATGCTGTGATCCCTAGTGTTGTACCTGTTTGTGATGCTTGCTGACTTGAGCTATGTTCCCCCAAAGTCTTCTCCCTGTGTTCTCTGTGATGTGGGTGCATGGCACATTACTGGTCATCAGGGTGTCACCCATAGGTGTGTTTGCTGTCAGGGCAGAGTTTGTGTGCTGACGCAGATGGGTCACAGTCAGGTTTCCCTTTGGCACTTGTTGTTTGCCCCTGTCATGTGATTTCCAGTTTGTGTTATCTTTCAGTGATTGTGACACGTTGTGTGTGTGACTGCTGGCACTCCTTAGGGTCCGGGCTGCAATGTTGGTTGTTGTCTATGTGTGTTCTTTGTGGGTGACCTTGGCTTCTTCATTGGTGTGTGACTGTGGCTGGGATCCCATTGGTCGGTGTGGTATTGCCGTCATGTCCATGTACAGCGTAGTGTGCAGTGTGTCAGACATTCAGGAGTCTTGTTGAGTGTCCATGTGTGATGTGTTTCTACACCTTGGTTCCCACCCACCACCCTGGAATAGTAATGGGTGCATGTGCAATGTCACCAGTGCATGTGTACTTCACTGCTGCACATTGTTGGAGGTCGAGGGGTGTGGTCTTGAGTGTGTGCAGATGAGAGTTGTTGCCCGGCTAGTCCCCTGCCTCCATGTTGGCCTTGGCTTACTGGCCATGCTGATTGATTTGTGCTTGTGTAGGTGTGATGGTAGTTAGTTGCTCAGGACACCTGACTGTGGTTCACAGTGTGAACGACATTTAGCTTTGTCATCACAGTGGTATTTTTCTTCAGCCCAGGGTCACCACATTGTGGGGGCCCTGGGGGTGGTGCTGTGGTGTGTCTGTGACTTGCTGTGTCAGTTGTTGTTCCTACGTGCCTGTGTGACATGTGTGTTTTGTGCTCCCTCTCACCTGTCAATGCCTGCTTGCCCACATAGGGGATTTGGATCCATGAGTTACCTTAGTGTGGCAGTGTATGCACATCTGTATGATTGGTATTCAGCTCTCCTCATGTGTTGTGTTGTTGCCTGGGGACACTGGCACCCCCACCCTCACCTGCTGTGTATGATGACAGTGTTGGTCTGCCTGTTAGTGTTTGTGCATCTGCACCACTGCATTGGCATATCTTGGGTGTGCCATTGGCTGTATGTTGTTCGGTGTGTTTCCCCTGCTGTCCCTGGGACTCCTAGGTCATCGGTCAGCACAGTGATCATGGTTTGTGTGTCCCATTGCTGCCATGGTATGGTATCTGTTCACCTCACATCTGCTGTCTCCACAGGGTATCTGCATTTGTGTGCCCATTGGTGCAAATATGTGGTTCTGCATTCTGATGGTCACTTCTGTCATTGTGTCATTGATGACTGTTGACGGTCTCAGCCACCATGGGTGTTGTTTGTCTGCACATGGCCAAAGGAATGTTTCATTTGCACTGCAGTATTTGGCTCCCCCAATTTATGTTG